>DWEM01000738.1:0-17128 GCA_018245935.1 Agara belti belti
GGCAGCCGCAGCGGGGCGGCGCGCGGGCGAGCGAGCACAGCGACGCCGCGCGCGCTCCGCCGCCGCCCCGCCCCCCGCGCGGCTGCGAGTGCGGCTCGTCGGCACACGACTCGCACGAGTCGCCTCTCGGATGCATATCGACGACGCAAACCGAGGCCGAGCGAGGCCGGGCGGCGTCGGTCCCGGGGACCGCCCGCGGCCCGCCGGCGCCACTCGACGCCACGCGATGACTTGCACGTATGGGTTCCGACTGCGGTTCGTCGTCGCGGCCGCGGTCCGGGCGCGAGTCACTAACACTGACGTCAGAGCGTCGTTCGCTAACACTAAATGACACAGAACGGGGCCTCGCGGCCCGCGAGAGGTCCGAGCGCGGCGCGCCGACCTTGCACAGGGCGGAGCGCGGCGCCGCGGCCGGGCTCGACTCACACGTCGAAGAGCAGCGCAATGTTGTGCTGCGAGGCGCGCCGCTAGTAGTGGTCGGGCGGCAGCGGCTGCCGGAAGGTGCGCGCGTGCGTCGCGTGCGGCCCGTGCGGCGTGTGCGGCGCGTGCGTCCCGTGCGGCGCGTAGCTGCCGTACGCGCTGTCCTCGGAGGACAGCGGGCCGCGCCGCGCGCCCGCGCTGTACACGGACTCGCGGCGCTCCTGCACCGTGGCCGCTCCTGTAATCGGTCACCTTGTAGTTCGAACGCCGTTCACCGATGCTCGATATGATCGCTAGATATTTTTAAACCGCATGTAGGGCGTCACTGCGTCGAGCGGTTGTTGCCAAATAGTATAGACCGACTGCGTAACGCGCTCTTCGAAGCACGATAACGTTCACGGAATAAGCATCATTACGTCAATGAGAGACAGTAACGGATGGTAGGTGAGTATGTTTAGGTTGAAAGTAGGAGAGGGCCACCGACCGGCGGGCCCGGGCCGCACGCCGTTGGCGGCGCCGTAGGCCGGCTCGCGCTGCGCGTTGTGCGCGTTCTGCGTGAGCGCGGCCTGGTGCGCCGGCCGCAGCAGCAGCGACTGCGCCGCCACCAGCGCGCCCGCCGCCGCCGCCGCCGGGCCCTTGCTGTACACCGACTGCGACCTGCCGGGAAACCGCCGCTCACTTGGACTGCCCACGCGATATAAGCACGACAGGCTGGAATCGTGAACCTCGCGGACCACTAAACTATCGGCCTGGATATTGTTCCTTCGCAAGAGCTGAGGTCGCTACTGAGCCTATTTACCTGTCGAGTAGTATCAAGTAGATGCTGTTTTGGGATGAATTCATTAACCCCAGACATCTACCAGTGATGAATAGAATTGATTGTAAATATCATTAATTGTTTCTGACGCATCAATTTACTCCACTGGTAAGGGAAAGTGGAGTGTTTATGATATTAAAGTCCACTTTGTCGGAGGTACTAAACGTTTTTGGTGGGACTAATTACACTGACACAAACACCCAATATACATCCCCCCCCCCCCTAATGCTGGAAATATTGAATCTCTTACCTACTACACTCGACACAGAATTTATGAATGAAGGAGTTACACAGATTCCAATCTACAAAAGGCTCAGTATTTCCTTCAAAGGAACTGCTAAAGGAATTACTGAGAATAAATACCTCGAGAACAAGTTTTTACTTATATGTAGGTGGCCATCGTAGATTCATTATTCCAATCCTGATATGCTTATATCACTGACACAACGGCCGTTTGTAAAAATATGTACGTAATAGTTGACCGTAAACTGATGAGGTTTATAGGTAAATTTTTATGCACTGCCAATTACTTGCAACAATCGGATAGGTAAGTTAATAAGAAAGGGTCACGAGTGCACGTGCGATGTAGGTATCGTGTAAGCAGTGCGCGGCCATCGCGAGCGCGGCCCGAGGTGCACTCCGGACGACCTCACCGGTTAATTACATTTGAATCGTGGAGCCTTCAGACCTGTGGAGCGCGTGCCTCGTCGGCGGAGGCGACCTGCAGTACAGGGATTTAGTGCCGGAGTACAGGGGTTCAGTGTTATCTGGTCGGGGGGCCGAGGCGGAGCAGTACGTCGGGGCGTGGCGGTAGTGGTGGTGCGTCGGGAACGCCGGCTTGTCCAGCTCGTCCAGGTCCCTCGGCGACGACGCTCGCGAGTTGGAATTGGCGCGCGGGCGACGCGAGCCCCACTCGTGGAGCAGCGCGCACGCGACCCCTCCGCCCAATCCGCCCACCCAGCACACCCAGTGGCTGTCCCATCTGGACAACACGAACGAAGGACCCAAAGACCGCGCGGGGTTTAGCGATGGCATCTGAAATTCAAAATTCCTACGTCAAATTGTGAACTGGGAACGTCAGGTTAGATATCACTGCGACATCGATTCGACGTTAAGGACGACGAAATCCTATGTATATTACGGATATAAGAGGCATTGAATATTTTCTACGCATTACATATTTTACTGCGGCTTATCTGGGCCCTAACCTATCCTATGCTATAAAATGCTGACAGAGATTATTGTGATACGATACGAGATACGTTGCGAACGATAACATTTCGTGTGTTAAAATATGTACCTACCTACCCTGAAGCTTTTAAAGGAAACCGCTCCAAAGCGGTATCCATTACTTTTGATTGCAGCAACCGTATGGCGTATCAGCCGCGTGTTTTAAAAGCAACATATCGCACTGGTTTCTCCGTTTCTCGAAACCGTGCGCAATTCGAGGCTCCCGATGGAACAATGGTCGATACTGCGCAGCGTACAATAGCTTTATCCCGGTATCTTGGCTTTCGTTCGTACGGATTTCATCTTTCCAAGGATGGCTATAAGTGGGACAATAGCGTGTGCTCTGGCTGCGATTTTTACGCAACGGAAACGTGCGAGTGGATCGAAAAAAACCTTTCTCATTGAATAGAGCCATCGTAATTACCGCACAGAGCCAACCGCAATATGCAATCTACCTGCAGACGAGGCGGTGTACTTATTTTAAATGGCCTATATTCGTGAGAAACTAAATAGTTTGTTAATTAGAGAAGGACGTCGAACGTTGCGGTCGTGGTACCGAGGCACGGCCCTTCCAATGTAATTGAAACCGAGCTACAAACTTGTAAATTAATCTTTAAAACAATGTTTTACTTTAGTTTAAATGCAATATGCCTCGTTGGTCGAGCGGTTGCTAGCGCGACTGCCGATCAGGAGGTCCTAGTTTCAAATCCCGGGTCGGGTACTGTTGGATTTTTCTAATTTAGAATTTCTAGTAGTGACTCGGAGTCTGGATGTGTGCCCGGTGCATGGCTATAGGCTCACCACCTATTCCATTATGGGACTTAAACGTATCTGGTGAAATGTGGCGGTGTACTACACTCCTCTGCCTACCCCTTCGGGGAATGCAGGCGTGATGTTACGGTTCAATACTTTTCGACTTTATTCAATACAAACAAACAAACCAATCTTTCCTTTAGCTGGTAGTACACAAGGCTAGCGTTCACTCGAGAGGGATCGACGGTGTCGGTAACGGAGAATTGGTAATGGTTTATATCATATTTCAAAGATAACTCTATAAATATCAATGGAGTATTCGAGACGACTCTTCAATGAACGGTCACGGACCTTTTACCAATGAAACAATCAAAACGCTGGCGCCCCGCCGCCGCTGTACGAACGCAACGATCATATCAACGTTTATACACCTCCCATTGTTTCTATTGTGATTGCAGTGTGCATAGACCATCTGTTGCTTTGTAACATCGAGAAACTTCGATTTCTTGATTCGACCGGCCCCGCGGTCGAGCATTTATTTATTTATATATTTAAGAAAGGGCACACCAAATAAGTATAAAAATTAAATATTAGCTAATCATGTAACATAGCAATTATCCTTTCATATTATGTACTTAAATTAAAGGTTTGCACAACATTAAAAAAGTAAACAGTATAGGAACAAAAGCATTATCAGTTATAAGCATTTGAAGAACCTGACAGCAAAACCGGAGGTCGTCGGTTCGATTCCCACCCGGGACAACGATTTGTGTGTGCAGCACATTTGTTTCTTCTGTGTTGGGGTGCAACAAAAATATCTATATAAGAACTATTAGCATGTATATGTGTATGTTTATCAGCTGTCCGGTTACCATAACAAAGGCGTTTATTTGCCTAATATAGAATCAGACAGCCGTATGTAGAATTTTCCCTATCATTATTATTATTATCTATACATAAAATAAATACAAAAATAAAATTGAAGTGTCCATCTGTGATTTCAAAATAACTGTGTTTTCTCATGTGCTTATAGTTATTTACGCGATTCTAGAAACACAAAAAAAATTAAAATGTTTGTCCGTCTGTCTTTCTGCTTGTCTGGGCTAATCTCTGGAGCGGCTGGACCGATTTAAATGGGACTTTCACTGGAAGATAGATGAGATTGTAGTGCAAGATACAGGCTTCTTTTTGTCCCGAAATTTCCACGGGATCGAAACCTACGCGGGTAACACCGCGCGGCACGGTGCGTTATGATTAAAACCGCACAGAAGACATAACGATTAGTTGTGTGTATGGATGCCAGTAGAATTACATAACTTATTCATGCTAAGACCTCACTTAATATGCCGGACCCGAACAATGGCGGCCCGAAAGCCAGCCAGAGAATCGCTAATGGCTTTTTTATCTGAATAAAACATATCCATTGAGATTTAATTTTTAACAAGGTAATATTGACCTTCGTCTGTATTTTAGTATTTACATTATGCATCTTTTTTCATTGCAAACTAGCTGTGTCCGCGACTTCGTCCGCGCACGTTATAAAATCTATACATCTATACAGAATTAAAACGATTTAGAATTTAAAAAAAACTTGTTGACAAGTAACTCATTATATCAGCTATCTCCCTGCTATAAGAGAAAGCTTATGTAAAGATTGTGTGTATTGCTGTTGGTGTGTAAATAAATAAATAAATAAAAAGCGGTTATTTTAATATTAAAAACAGGCACTCCAATTTTATTTATTTCTATAGATAGGCTGGCATTGCACCTTAATCTCGCCCGATAGAAAGCGATAAGATAAGCAGAAAGGGCGATAGAGGGAAACATAACTCTTTTTCCTTACGTGACGATTTCCACCATTCGACCTCTAGCATTCGGCCGCGTTAAGCGAACTCGATTCCAAGTAAAAAACTCTATTTAAAGAATGAAAATTAAATCATTATTCTTACAACCCAAAATTTATGTACTCCGCTCGGCGTGCGTCCGTTGAAAAGCCAAAACAACTCAAAACGAAACGGTGATTGACAGAACGAGCTGCACGAAATTGAGCGCTAACTTTAGACCTTCAATTCGAAAGCTTTTTGTTAACAAATACCGCGAACAATTCAATAAAAATCCAACCTTACGGCGTGTGAAATAAGACTTAAATTCGCACACGAGTGTTCAGGTTTATGAAGTTTCGCATGCGGCTCGAAGGACCAAATTTATTTAATATTAGTTCGTCTGAGCTCTACGAGTTATGTAATAGAGTTCAGTGTGCACGGCGCGCGTTAAATCATATTTTTGTTCACTTAGCAAAAATCTAGGTACACTGAAAGTCACAAAAGCTATATTCGCTCAAAAGTGTATAATATAGAAGAATTATGAATTGTTTAAGTGTTGCAAGTTGTGGCGTACGTTGCGTTTCGTATGAGCCTTATTGTAATGGGGATAAGGTTGATTATTATTATTGCCTGAACAATCGCATCGCAATACAAAACGTTTGCACGTCTATGCGAGCATTTCGAATGTTACAAATGCGTTTGCAGCGATCTTAACGAGCGGCTTTAAGGGCGATTTTCGCTCGCACATCTGTAGGCTTTTCGGTTTATGCGTTATAAGGACTTAATACGAAGCCGGCTGGCAATGCGCCAGACTCGCGTTAGTCACGGACGGGAATACACAGTCGTTGCTTATCGCGATTGGTTGTTTTTTTTTCGGTCACAACGATTATAAATATGAGCTTGATAAACAACATTTTTGAAGAGTCCTTACCGGCGTTCCCGAGGACTATCGGGGGGAAAATTTGCGTTCAGGTTTCGATGGACGTGGTATCCTACAAGCGGTATTGATGGCGTCACGTGCGCAATAGCGGCATTTTTCTCGACCCTTTTATTGGTCCACTGCCTGGACACGGGTCCCTTACATAGTGAAAGGGTTTTAAGTTTCCATCCACCGCGCTGACCGAGCGCGGATTGGTAGACTTCGCACAGATCAGAAACATTACAAATTTTTATAACATCTTTAAGGTGCGCCGGGTTTCCTCATGGTGTTTTCGTAGTGATGTTTAAATTTTAAGTTATAATACACACGTAACGAGTCAGAGGTTCGCCAGGATCGAACCTAGATCCCCGCAGTGGGAGGCTGAATTTCAAACCACGTGTAATGCGTAAACGAAATAAATTCTTTACACTATACGGACGAACACGCAGGCGACAGATAGTTATAGTAAAGAGGACAAACGCAAACGAACACAGACGTAACGACATCAACTAGTCCACACTACTATTACGAATGGGAAAGGGTCTGTTCGTTTGTCGTTCTTTCACGTCTAAACGGAGCAACGGATCGAGGTGATTTTTGGTATGGAGACAGTTGAAGGACTCGAGAGAGACATGGGCTGCTTTTTTCGCGGGAAAATACCGAATTATTACAGGAAAATACGTTTTAATAGAACAGGCACCACAGATGGCGTTACCGGCGCGATAATGGTACGACGCGTGAACAACGCGGGCGAAGCCTAGGTGGTGATAGCTACTTGTATTATATAAAAGCCATCGGAACTGTTAGCGGCGGCGTGTTAATTCAATTTAACGGACAGACCGTCATCTGAAGGCACTTTCTCTGTGAAAATTCATTTTCACTTCCGGCCAAGTTGAATTTGAATTTGGCCAAGATCCAAAACGTTTCGATTCAAATTCGAAATTGTTTTCATTCACAGCACTGTTTATACATACGCTTATTCCACCGGCCTCGTGGTCGAGCGGTTAGAGACCCCGACTGCAAAACCGCAGGTCGTCGGTTCGATTCTCGTGGCCTGAGTTTTCAGGTTTCTTTGACCGAATCCAAATTAGACAATTGAACGTCTGTGTAACCGGTCTGCTGGTAAATACTTAAATTGATATTTTTATCACGACCAGACACAGAACAAACAATTGCGCCGCAAACACAAACGTTCGTCCCGGGTGGGAATCGAACCCACGACCTCCGGTTTTGCCGTAACGGTCTCTAATCAGTGCACCGCGCGGCCAGTCAATAATTCAAATTACCTTTTCAAGTCAACAGCTGATGTGTATTCCGGCAAAAACTTAGAAATCGCCGCGTACGGAATAGAATATTCTAATGCCCATTTCCCACACGGCAGGTGTTAGTATGTTTGTAGGCTAATACTACCGTTACCCTACTTAGGGTCGTCGCTCACTCACCAACCTAGCACGTGACGCGCGCCGCCCGTTTGTTTAATGGAATCGGTCGAATATCGGATTGATAAGTTAACGACGACCGTTATATCTGCATCCACCTGTCATTCTAGAGCACAGCGGTTCTCAACCTTTTCGTAATCGGGGATTAATCCGATGCCTTTCGGTCAGCAGTACGACGCCCAAGGTTCGAAATACAATAGTTCGAACCGTAGAACATAGCCAGCAAGCATTTTCCAACATACTCGCAATTGCCGACTAAATAAATAGCACTAATAATCTTCCTACGAACATATTAATTCGTTCAGAATTACCACTTCCTTTTGGGACCCAGATAGGCTCGCGGACTCCAGGTGGTAAGCGGGTCCACAGGTTGAGAACCACTGATCTATACCGTGTTAGTTGCCTATGTTAATAGTGTTCATTCCAATCAAGAAGTGGTGTTAATTATATGCGACAGGTCATAGCAATATAGCTTTTGAATAGAGATAAAAAAAATACATTTGGGCCAATATCATTTAATGGCTGTCTTTTCATTTAAGTATACCAACTTTTTATTACAAGGTTTTATTTAACTTGGAATGTATGTTTGTTTGTCCGGGTGGAATCTTGCAACTGAATATTAAATTTACACGCTTATTTAGGTAAAAGAAGCCTAAGTTACTTATAATTACATCAGATATTTTCCAGTGAAAGTCCCTTCAACATCGGTCCAGCCGTTCCAGAGATTAGCCGGAACAAACAGGCAGACAGACAGACAAAAATTGTAAAAAAAATTATTTTGGTATATGTACCTACTACGTATACAGACATATGCATTTAGTAAAGAGGGGTTATTTTAATATTACAAACAGACACTCCAATTTTACTTATTTAGTTGATAGATTCTGGCGCGCACCTCTGACTTGTCACGTGCGTTTCATAATTTAAAAATTTAAATATCACTCGCTATAACAGCGAAGGAAAACAGCGCGAAAAAACTGCAAACCTTGGAGATACTGCACATTTGTTAGAACGGGCTCGCGGCCGGGCGGTAGAGTGTGGTAAGTCTGTCCACGATGTATTCCCACCTACTCTTCATACATATATTCGCTCGAACGTCTTCCGTAAACAGTAGTCTTATATAAATACGATAATCCGATACACGGAGAACTAATCGCCCGAGAGAAACCCAACAACAGCGTGTGCATCAAAACACAACATAGGCAATCTAGGCAACACATAAATAAAAGTGGCAGGTGAATTAAAAAAAAAAATTGTCTATGGATTCCGTTTGATAGGTTAGTAATTTTTTTCGAACCCCTTATCGGTCCACCGCTGGACGGAGTCTACTCTCATAGTGAGAGGGTTTTAGGGTTCGGTCCACCACGCTGGCCGAGTGCAGACTTACACGCCGCATCCATTACCCGCCTATCTTATCCGAGCTGACAGATAACGCTCTATCTGTAAACACCCTTATCTGTCAAAGCCGATCGCATTTTAATATCACCTCTGTTAATTATATTTTGGACCGTTTCGATATCAGGAATTAGCGTAATAGATGATATAATGAATAAGTTGAAAATTAATTTGACGGCCATACGCAACAGAAGACGGGGAGAATGCTAGTTTTAATACAATAATAATTTTATGAGTACAAATTTATGATCGATTGCCAAATTAAAATCTTATTTCCCAGGACATATAAGTAGATGTAGCATTTTCGTCGTGCGATTTTAAATTTTTAGACAACACATTACCTACCGTA
Source organism: Agara belti belti (assembly GCA_018245935.1). Classification (NCBI taxonomy): domain Eukaryota; kingdom Metazoa; phylum Arthropoda; class Insecta; order Lepidoptera; family Hesperiidae; genus Agara; species Agara belti. Next base: position 9,146 of record DWEM01000738.1, read on the forward strand.
AAAATTAACAGAGTAGGCAATATATGAAAAGCGAATAAAAAAAAACAAAACAAATCGAAAAAATTCAGTAAAATGCTGTTTTGTTTCATTAGGAACACATTTTCTATTTGCTCTCAAAATATTTCGGTCAAATTAAGCCGGCGAGGTCGTGAGCCGCTCCGCCCTTTGGCCGAATAAAATATAGATAATAAATTCCTCAGTAACTCGTTTCGGTTTCTCGTTATTTTTTATAATAATACAATAATTAAGTCTTATTTAAATGTGGACAAGGACTTATATTTAAATAATGTCAATAAGAAAATCCTTCGTAGCCATATTAAATGCTAAAGCACGATCCAGTGACGTCACACGAACACCGTTCCACGAGTCCCCATATTTGGAAAAGCAGTCCCCAGGAGTGCCTCCTATCCGAGTGCATACTAACCATCTATAATTGTATTATTATTCTAAGGGATACCCAAGCTCTAACTCGACAAAGGAGGCTTCTTCAGGTCGGCGGCACAAAGTTTCAATATCTAGACGAAATTAATCGTACAACTGATAAATTTTATCTATCTTAACTCTAACTTAATGTCCTTTTTATAATCAGTCGTAAACTGGAGGTCGTAGATTCGATTTCCGTCTAGGACAGACACTGTATGTCTAAGTTTAATAACGTATTTTTATTGGCTGTCCGGTTACCATAACGTAGGCATTTAATTAATTATTAATTATTAATTATTAATTAATTATTATTATTTAATTAATTATTAATTATTAATTATTTAATTGCCTAATTCTGAATCAGATAGTTGTGCGTGGATTTGTCCCTAAAATTATTGCATTACTTATTATATTTAAAAAAAAAATCCTTCTAACAAAACCGTCAAGAGAGGCCAATATACCGTGTGTTATGTCGTAATGTAATTGTATTATGAAAAAAAACCATACACAAGGATGAAATGTCTGTCATCCGGCAAATATTCAATATGGCGGCGTTAGGCATTCCATTAACGCATCATAATAGCATCATTCTTCATATCACAAGGTTCGTGTAGCGTGTAATAATGGATTCGATGTACCTATTACAGTGATGTAGTATTTTGATTAATACAATATTATCACGACGCTTAGCAGCGAGCAAACGAATCTGATAGATGCTGTATATTTATTTATTCATTTATCTTAGTAACCCTTAATTGATTTTTGGAATTGGCGGACTTAATACCTAGTGGCATTCGCTACCAGTCAAATTCTAAAGGTTTATCTTTTGTCTTTGTGTGTATGAGAGACATTTTTTTATTTCTTATTAATAACAATGGTTTTACAAACTACGCACACTAATTAGCACAATCAAATTTGAATACACAAATTCAAATTGGGATAAATAAAATTTAAACATTTTATTTCATTGATGATTGCGAAGTGGCGGAAAAGAGTTGGGAGAGCTGACCCCACCCACCATATGGGACATATGGCTAGAAAGAGAGAGAGATATCATCGAAGGTAGTTAAATATGCATGTGCTCTTCATGAACGTTAAAATCACATTTATTAAGACTTATATTAACCTTACAGTAAATAAAAACCAACCCAGCAGAACTAGCTCTTAGCAGTTCTCAATGCTGCTACATGTATATTATTTTACTAGCTGTGCCCGAGACTTTGTTCCCGTTTTAATTTAAATTGAAATAAAAGAAGCCTATGTTACTCCTTATTACGTCAGCTATCTGCCGGTGAAAGTCCGGTCAAAATCGGTCCAGCCGTTCCATAGATTAGCCGGAACAAACATCTAGACAGGCAAACAAAAATTGCAAAAATGTTATTTTGGTATATGTACTGTCTATACATACTTATGTATTTAGTAAAAAGCAGGTATTTTAATTTTACAAACAGACACACCAATTTTATCTATTTGTATAGATATATATTTATTATTACACAATATTTATGTTATTTATTTATGTATATATTTAGTAATAAAGGGCAAACTTAGAGGCTATATATTATTCCAGTCAATAATAGTAAGTCTGATGGTAATTCCAAACAAACAAACATAAAAGGAAATATGTACTTGGCTATACACAATGAAATCATAACCTATCAATTGTAACCAATTAATTATAAATGGCTATTTTACTAAAATTGAGTAAACACAGTTATTGATAATTGAATAGAGCCTGATTAAAAATTGCAATCAAATTGATTTTGAATAAAGAATGACAATGACTAAAGTTATTGTCGACATATATCCTTAACGCGAGAAAAATAAACAAGTATGCAATATCTAACAAAAACGTAGTAAGCACTGACAAAATAAAAAAAAATGCATTTATCTATTCAAAGCATTATATAAGTTAGGGAGTTATTTCGATAAGTAATTAGTCATGCGGTTTTCACCAACGGCGATCACGATTAGAAAATATATATTTCAAAATGAAAGGTCAAAACAATGGAGCATTGTCCAACGATTCAACTTTTGCACTTTCACCAATACGGTTGTAAGTTTAAAAACGCCGATGGCCGAATGCCGCAGAAATAATTTATCGATGTATTAGAAAAAAGTAGGTACTCCATCATCAGTTACCTATAAGATATATTTGCATATAGATATATCTAACTATGATCAGTTAAACATTTTCATATGTTCAAATTATAACATAAAACGACAATGAAAATTACTCACCTGAGGATATTACGTGTTTTCGAATGTCGTTGCAGCAAAACCAACAAATATGATAAGAATGCATACGCGATAAAAAGCAATTACACTATATCCTTTTGTCTATTAAAAATGAACTGTGCGTTGCTATAAACAATATGGTAACTCTCACATGGCGATTTCACAGAGATAAACAAGTTTACGCTCACAATTTACGTAATATTACATAAATAACGCAATCCCGAACAAAATATTCACAACGACCACATCACGTCACGCCGCCACCAGTACAAAATCTTTTGAATTGATTGATTTATTGCTTAATTCGAATACTAAGACCAAATCACTCATTCGGTTATCAGATCGTTCGGATATACGCTACAGCCTGATGTTTTTTATATAACAAACTTAAAGTTCGTATATAAAATACGTAATATGGTTAAGAAAATAACTAAACATTTAAATACGGTATTTATACAATATAAAAAAATACTAACGAATTATCTATTTTGCTGCAGGCATTTTACGAATTACACCTTGCTTTCTTTTTAATCTGTTATGCCAATGTCAATAAAGTTATTGGTTTAGTTAATAAAGCGAAAATGAAATAAATACCAGCAGGTACAAGTTTATGCATTTTAGTGTATAAACGACTAGTATGAGTAAATCGTCATAAGTTAGATAAAATATATTTCATATGACATAGTAAATACATAGATATCATTTAAAATGGCAGACGAAATAGGAGACGAAGCACCGTTGCAAACCGCGGAGAAAATAGAATTTAAGAGGCCCGTCTTAGTGGGACGTGTCGGAAAGTTGCCGAAAAAGGCAAAAAGTGAATCGGATATTTCATCAGAATCGAAGAAAACTGAAAAACCTTTAGAAACTACGACGGATTCGTATAGTAAAAATTCTTTGCCTCCTGGAGTGTTGTTGAAGGAATTGTCAACGCCTGTTCCATATAAGGAACCTAAGTGGTCAGGCTGTTGTCCTGAAGGTAACTTTATTATGAAGTGGTTATTGAAAGCCTAATTGTTTATATAATGAATATCATCTATCGTTAGGTCTGTAAGGTCTACAGATTGCTTAAAATCATGTTAAAAACAATGTGAATATACGATAAATTAAAAATTAAGAATTTCATTTTATAAATATCAATGATACCTCAACAAAATATGATTTATTGATTCTTTATTTTAAATTAAAGTGTTATTGAATTAAGAATTAGCTACAGAATTCAAAATTAATCAATAACTTATTATTCAAAGTCTATACAACATTTTATGTAATCACTTTATAGGTTCAGAATATGCACTGGAAGTATTAAAATCTGGTGTCATAGTTGAGAGAATTGATCTGACAAAGCAGCCCTATTACGTGTTTGGGAGGCTCGCCAGCTGTGATGTGCTCATGAATCATCCCACTATATCTAGGTAAAATCTTTATCTAATTGTAAAATTACTCCAACTAATATTAAGTTCAGTTTTTATTGCTGAATGGTTCGGCAGATTGTAATGAAATTTGGTATAGGGATAGTTCGAAGCCTGAGGATTTATATCAAACTGTCAATAATACTCCTATTTGAGGCATTGCATAAGTCTTCAGGAGCGGTAGTCACTAATAGCTGCCAATATCTTCCTGTACACACAATAATAATAACTGGGGACAATTCCACACAAAGCTCTCCTATTCTAAATTAGGCAATTGAATGCCATTTTTATGGTGACCAGACAGCCGATTAACATACATACATACAAAATAATACTTTTATAAAAGAAATATCTTTTACTCTTATTGTTTAAAAAAAATACCAAGTACATTTTCAGTTGTGGTATGTCCATAGTAATAGGTATTGATATTTCTGTAGGCACCATTCGGTGTTGCAGTACAAAGCGTTTGCTGACGAGGGCGAGCCACCATCGGGGTGGTATCTCTACGACTTGGGTAGCACCCACGGCACCTACGTGAACAGGGAGAAGCTGAAACATCAGCACTACACCAGGGTGAGAGTCGGTCATCAGATCAAGTTTGGGACCAGCACGAGAACATATATTTTATTGGTGAGTATCATAGTATTATTGACTGGCTTCTTGACCCAGTGGTTAAAAACCTTACTGCTAATCCAGAGGTAGCGAGTCGATAAATCGGACATAACATTGTCAGCCTTATATGGACAGTTTAGTTGTATTTTTAAATGAATGTGTGTCTTTTTTATTAAGTAAAGTGATATACAACAAAGTGACTTTAGGACATGATCCACAAAGATGGCTCAGCAACGTTAATTCAGTCAATTTTGTGACTACAAAAGCTATATTTTTCAGGGTCCAGATTTTGATTGTGAAGGAGAATCAGAGCTAACTGTTACAGAGATAAAACAAAGAGCGCAAGAAATGAAGTTAACTAGAGACAGAATGATAAAAGAAGCCGCAGATCAGAGGGAGATAGATAGACTCGAGGAGGAGAGGAAGAGAGAGGAGCAGGGCATCGATTGGGGAATGGGTGAGTGTCACTTAACCTTCCTTTCAGAACCTACATGAGAGAATACCTTTTATTTTATGTAAGGACTTTCGATACCTCGACAGACGAGTTCGATGCTAATGTATGCTACTAGACCTATTCCTACAATCGTATTATCGTACCACAAGAGGCGATAATAGAGTTCTCCAGGACTGGCAACGTATTGGTGACTCCTCTGGTGTTAGCAACCTATTTGTCTGCCTATTTATCAGTTCAAGTATAAAAAAAACCATGTAACTAACGATGTCCTAATCCTCAAGACCATTTCTATTTCTGTTTGAACTACACTACACTCATTGGCTGTCTATCTATATATGAGAGTAACTCCTTCTAATCTTCTCCCATCAGGCGAGGATGCGGAAGACGAGCCCGACCTGGCGGACAATCCGTACGCGGTGGCCGCCAACGAGGAGCTGTACCTGGACGATCCCAAGAAGACTCTGCGCGGGTACTTCGAGCGGGAGGGCCTCGAGCTCATCTACCACTGCGAGGAGCGAGGCGTGGGGCAGTATCTGTGCAGGTCAGTTTTGCTTCTACTATAGTTACAATCACGCCTATTTGCAATAGGGTTAGACAGAAGCTAAGAATTGCGCATGTTTACATGCAATCATGACAATAATAGTGATAATAAAATAACTTTATTGTCATTTATACAAGTGTTACAAAGAAAGAAAGAAACGAAAAAGGAGCAAAAGGGTGGCTCAGCTTTAGCTGGCACAGGATGGTGATCCCGCATAGCGCTGTTTTTCAGTCGCGCCTTCTACCTGGGTTCTTATGCGGGAGTTTACAATGCTGGATCTCCCATTGACCGCTGGTTACTTTATGTCAAATTAAAAAAAAAGAAAAACGTGATTAGTGTTTAATATTGTACGAGTCTCCAGGGTGGAGCTGCCGATGGACGACGCGCGAGGCAGGCCGGTGGTGGCGGAGGTGGTGCACCGCGGGAAGAAGAAGGAGGCGGTGGTGGCCGGCGCGCTGGAGGCCTGCCGGGTACTGGACCGGGCCGGGCTGCTGAGGCAGTCCAAGCACGGTGAGATTATTTAGTAGTAACATTCAATTCGCTTTCTGGTCTCGTTAGTAACGTTAGTTTTTTTCTGCCCCAAGGACACGGGTCTAATCTGATTGTGAGAGGCTTGTGGCATGGTGGTTGGACTGTATTTATTTTCATACAAATTTCTAACGGGGTAGGCAGGGCCCACCGAGCGCCAAATATCTTTGTCCTTACAAACCTGACGTGCTTCCACATTCATCACTCTTTTCATGCATACAGGCCGTTTTCGATTTCTTGACTCCCCTGTCAGTATCTGACCTGTCTGGTTGACATAGGACAGTTTATGTCTCCCTCGGGGTTTACCTCTGTCAACACTCGTATTGTATTCTTTTATCGCTTTGTCATTCTTTTATCGTCCATACTTATATTATGAACAAAATGTTGTTAAATCGTTGGCAGAATCCCGGCGCCGCAAGCAGCGGGACTGGGGCGCTGACGACTACTACGACTCGGACGAGGACACCTTCCTGGACCGCACCGGCAGCGTGGAGAGCAAGCGGCGCCGCCGCATGCGCGAGCACGGAGCCCTGCCCGCCGAGGAGTGCGCGCCCCGGACGTATGACGACCTGGTCGGTGAACTGTCCTGTTATAACTGGGGACAATCCCACACATGGCTTAACAATTTCAAATTAGGCAATTGAATGGCTGTGTTACGGTATCCAGACAGCCGTTAAACACTATATCAATGGCCTCATGGTCTACAACAACGTGCTCATTACACAAATCCAGTTCCAGTTTAATAATATCAGTTACAGACTGTTACATGTATTCTTGTAGGTAAAAGAAATAACAGATATCGAGAGCAAAATAACATCGGAGGAGAAGGTGCTGGAGCGGCTCCGCGCGTTCGACCAGCAGGCGGCGGAGGGGGATAGCGGGGAGGACGCCCTGGACGAGTACATGAGCTCCCTGGGGAGGCAGGGGCACAGCATGGCCAAGAAGGCGGAGATATCGAAGACTAAGGTGAGTAGGGCGTGGAGTGCAGTTGGTCTCGACATGTTTGTTTTGAAATATAGGTATCTTATAAACTGTTTCTTCTTGCACGAGTGAGCATTTATTTATTACACGATCCAGTGGAAATTTTTGGGTTAATCAATAGTCTATACATTATTCTATAACCTCCTCTATCTACCAGTGAAAGTCCCGTTAAAATTGTTTCAGCTGTTCTAGACATTAGCCCGGACAAACAGACAGACCGATGAAAATTTTGAAAAAGTTTGTGTTTTAGTATAGTGTAAATAACTATGAACACTTGAGAGAACACAGTTATTTTGAAATCACAGACAGACGCTTCAATTTTATTTGTATGTATAGATTTGTTTGGTACGGACAATAGGAAATATGTAAAAGAAATATATAGCGCTTTTATAATCGTTTTCAGATGAGCATACAGAAGCTGAAAACTGAGCTGACCAAGACTCACCGCCTGGCGGAGCTGGCGCGGCCGGCGCACACGCCGCCGCTGCTCAAGAAAGATGACAAGAAGCTGGTGAAGACCACCAATTCCGTTGTTTATGGGAAAAGGTAATAATAATAATTGAGGATTTATAATAATAATCTGACACACATCTGTCCGATTCCAAATTAGGCAACTGAATGCCTGTGTAATGGTAACCGGACACCTGATAAATATACATACATACATACATACAGTATAATACTTATATAGATACTAGCTTTGCCCACGGCTCCGCCCGCGTGGAATTCAATGTGTCACAAAGTTTTTCCCGCGTAAATAAACGACGCCACCGGAATTCCAGGATAAAATGTTG
>DWEM01000739.1:0-17094 GCA_018245935.1 Agara belti belti
TAAGTAAACAATTAAATCAACGCCGATATCACCTTAGATTAGCTGACAATCTAGTATACCAATTACTGTTTTGATAATGGTAGAATCTTTCATTCAAGTTATACATTTGCGAGTGTATTCTCAAAATTAAAATATCTTGGTGCCTATTTAATTGAATAAATAAATATTAACTGCAAAATCTGCATTCTACAGCTAATCAATGCTATACTTGTGATGAAATATTCATATTAAATTGTATTATTTGAAAATAACCGCACTTTTGGTATTATAATTAGAACTTTTTGTTATAGGCCAGCGTTTACTTGAATTTCAATTTTAAGCAATAAGACAGATTAGTTGGTAGGAGCCTCTTCATATCATATAATTACAAGTGTTCTTTATTTTACATGTTTTATTGATAAATGGTTAATGTACCTAAAAGCTTCATAGGATTATTGGCTTCTTCCTCTTTTTGCTCCTCTTCCTCCCGCTGGGCCTGTTCCTCGGCCAGCTTCAATGCCATGAAATTTCTTGTAGCACCGGCTTCAATCTCATAATCGGTGTTCTTAGGGTCGGTCTTAAATGATATTTCTTGTAAGCATCTTGTGCACTGGAAGAGCAGTTTTAATACTTATTAATAATAAACCATACAAAATATTGTGAGCACAAGTACATATACAAAATAACTGTGAGTAGTACAGCACTGAGTGCCAAATATCTCTATTTTTACAGACCTGACATGTCTCTTCTATATTCATCGCACTCTCTTCAAACATTCATACTGTAGCAATTCTCACATTTAATATTGATGACATTTAAAATGGCATACTCAAATAGTAAGCGGTAAAAGTTATACAACTAGGCTATGAAGGTTATACATTGAACTACATATCAATATTAATAGAAAACTCACTTTTATATAAAACCGATATATCCGTATTCCCAAGTAGTCTTCGTTTTCTACATCTTCTTTCCTTGCATTAAATTTTTTACCCTTATAGATATATTCACCACACGTAGCACATCTCATGTTAAATGGAGCCATTAACCGCACAGTGTATTGGCGGTTCTTGGCCAATTTCATGCGGGGGATTTTCGTCGGATCGAAATCCGGAGGATAGTATTTCTGTAAACAGCAGTACCATAATAATGCTAAATAATCCAATTTAAACATGAGAAATTAAAATTATACTTCAATTTTATAAAGAATACAATAAAATGCATAAGTAGCTAACGTCATACAATATAACTTACGTTTAAAACTTTTCTTTCGGACATTGTAACGTAAAATTCAAAAAGTACTAATTTATATGCAATAAAATTATGCGAAATTAACGAGATTAGTAACAAGATTTAGTTACTAAACAGAGCTGAATTAATAATGAAAAAGAAATACTTTAAATTAGTATTGTTGTATGTAAGCTGGAACTAAGAAAACGATAAGAATGTCATTCTTGACACATGCCAAATATGATTTGTCAATGTCAAATAATTTTTTGTCTACAAGTTCGCATGATAGGATTACTATATTTATACGGTCAAGGAAAATAGAGTACCAATGTCAGGCATGTTAGTTAATATTGCCAATGTTCACGCAATCTCAATTGAGCAGACATTTGTTATGGACAGTGTTTAGGGAAATGAATCATAAATTTGAACGCAATTGAAAATGCAATAGAGCCGGAGGATCGCATCGGAAGGGAGTGGGAAATGCGGTTTTTTTGCTACTGCGCAGATTAAACAATATGATGTTCTGGCTGTCACAGCATAACAGACCGAATTAGAAACGACCCACATGCATCTCATGGACACCAAATGTTTTAGGGTATCAAATTTAGTACTTATATTAAATTACGCGAGTGGGTTAATTGAAGAATTTCTTACCAGCAGATGATTATAATCAATTATTACCGCAAATATCAATAAACAATGGGTAAAACAATTATCACAAAAACTTTATTTAAATGAAATATAAACGAAAAGACGATATCAAAAAGAGACACCACTTCTTCTTCACACACTTTTATAACAGTAATTTCATCATGCTTCTTTTGCATTTCAGAAAAACAGGAATTTTCTGAAAATAAAATAATAATACTTATATTATAATAATATTATTAAAGTTTTATTGTCTTTGGAACAGTCAAACGCATTCTTAATAAATGTAATTTATCTAGAACTAATTTTGGGACAAAACTAATTATAGATCCTTAACTTCATGTGTTTTTGTATCTGATTATTCTCGATAATATGACTAATTAAAATATGACATGTAGTTATGTATTATAATAAAACAAGTAACAGGCACTAACTACCTACAGCTATTCAAAATATAAATGCGCAATACTTATAAATACAATAAAGCTATATGTTAATTTAAATGTTTTAATGTGAGTTCCTGTGATCTATTCGTATGAAGCAAATTAATATTACAGAAGAATACTTTACAGACTATCGATATCAGTAAAAAAAAAGTCATGTACCTTTCCCGCCGATTACCACCTGCCGCAAGTTCATGTTCGAGGGCAGCTATCTTTTCCTCCTGTCTCGTGCGCTGCGCTTGGGCACGCCGTTGCTGTTCCTCTAATGCAAGGACGATTTTCTCCAGTCGATGAATTTGCTGCTGCTTGTTTTCCAGGGTGGCGAATAGTTCTTGGATTTCATCAGCCTTTGCCGCTATTTGCTTATTAACCTGTTAGAAATACAGGCCGCAGAGATTTGTGATAAACTTTGTTAGTAAATATAAATATTACAAATTAACGTGAAACATTAAAATTTATTTGTCTATCTACAAAATAAATCAAAATAAATACAACTCTCACATCGTCTACAATTTTCATTCGGTGCTCGAGATCCTGCTGTAAAGTAGAAAGTTCGTGACTCTGTTCCGTTTCCTTAGTTTTGAGCAAGTTTATTAATTCCTCGCGAACCTGATTATAAAAAAAAATATTAAAAGAAAAACGCTTCAAACAGAAATGTTTAGGCTATAATTTCTAAAGAACAGTCCGATTATCAAAAACGAGCAACCTTTATGACTCTTGCCTGAGCACGTGAAGTCTTATCTTGTTGTTCAAGTTGCTGCTCTTTCTGTACAAGCATCTCCGATAGTTCTTCGTTTCTGTGAACGGCCTCTAGAAGTCCCAGTCGCAAATTGTTAATCTGAAACAGCATAGTTAATTCAAGATTTTAAAGCTGTTGCGTATAACTTAAATAGGCAATGACAAGGATATTTATAACGGCCTTTTGTTACCTCTTGCTGCAAATCTTGATAACTGATGCCATTTGGGGATTCCTGACAATTAGCTTTATCACGGTTATGTATTTGTAAATCTCGCACATATTGCTCGTACTGTATAACTTTTTGTTCGCTAAAAAATCGTTTGTATTGGAAGGATGTTGAATACGAATATAATGAAATACAAAATTATCAATAGAAAATTGAACATACTTCAATTTAATGCTCTTGGTCAATTCCCTGATCTGCGCATGCAGCTTACTTACTATTTCTTCTTTGCTCAGAAGCTCAGCTGCTAGTTTTTGTTGCATCCCTACTTTGTTCTCAGTCTCCTAAGTAAAAGTCTTTGTAATAAAAAATGCAATTTTTTTTTTAAATTCTATGAAAAATTTATTTAAAAAAAAAAGAAATTACCGATATTTTTGCAAGTGATTCTAGGAAACGAACTTTTTCCCGTTTACACAAATTCACCTCATCTTCTGTTGTACGCAAAATATCTTTTGTTGCTTGCAACTCTGCCCATAAATCCATCTCTCTTTCAGTCGGTAAATCTATAAATAATATTCCCATACATACATTTCTTATATTTCAAACAAATTGCAATCCAAAACGAACATGTTTTATATATAAATCTAGCAATAATTCTAGCATTACCTGACAAATTTGACAGGTACTTAGAAACGCTTGTTAGTGCTGATAAAATTAATTCTGAAACTTATCTTTTACCTTACCAAGACTTTTGCCTATTATAAAGTGATACACCATAGAAAAAAATATTTAATTTTTACCCGGATTCGGTTTACTGTTTTCAAGTTCTACGATTTTAGCCTTCAGCTGCTCTATAGTATGTTCATTGTCTTTCAACAATTTCTCAAGAGATTCTTTAACTTCCTTTTCCTGCGCAAATATTTTTCGTTCCTCGTCCATAGCAACCATTAGTTCCTTCATTTGGCCGCCAAGCTCCTGAACAGCTAAATTATGTTCAGCGTTTAATAGTTGAATTTGTTCCTTCAAGTCCGATGCCCTAAAAAATGTTTCAGATATTTGTAATAATTTATATTCAGTATTTTATTAAACACGCTATTGGAGGTCTAGATTTTAGTCCCACAGTCTCAGTCAGTGACTAGAAAGTAAGACATGAGCAATTTGAATTTTAAAAATATCATTAGTAATAACGGCGATGGAAAACATCGCGATAACAATAGCCTAGTTGAATAGCATATATTTCTATCTATCTTACTATACCATCACGCCAGGTCCCTAACGGGGTAGACAGAAAGCACCGAGCATATTTCTATCTACATTATTATCTTACTCGGCTTGCAGAGCATCACGTTGTTGAGTTAGATGGCTGCTGGCCATTTCTCCTGTTTTAAGCGACTCCTTAAGCTTTCTTGCTCTAGCTTCTAGGTGTACTTCTTTTTGGCGGCTCTAAAATAAAATTTTCAAGCTATTTTCTATGTTTAACACTGCTACAATTTGTTGATATTCTAGTTGTTCGACCAGCTTTCTCGGCAACTAGAGAATAACAGTACAGTACAGTTACGTAAACATACATTGTACATGATGCCATTATTTAAGTATCTAACGGTTGACTCTTGCTACCTGCAATTACCTGCAATTTAGTTTGTCTTAACCTTATGGTAATGGTCGTCTATATAATTAGGAAAGGACTGGTAATTGGTCAAATGTGATATAATAATCATCAGTGTACATTGCGTGAATTGCAGTTAACAGTAAAAGTTTCGTTATAATTTTTGTAATTAATAAGTCTCAGATAAGGCCATTTTTACACACGCGCATTAAACACGCATAACTTTATTATACCACTGTCTTTAATCGGCTGCATAAAACCAGACATTCGTCCATTTATTGAAGAGTCTACCTGATCTTCTAATGATTTTACAGTGCCCGTGAGACTGGCAATGCTGGCTTCCGCCTCGCGTAGTTGTCGGTCCATTTTGTTAACGCGCACACGGGACTGGCGCAGTTGCGAGTCTGCTGTCGTCAATTTCTCTTTTAAGGCAGCTTTCGCTGCTCGTTCTTCGTCTAATTCACGACGCGCTTGCTGTTAACATTACCAATTTTGTCTCCATAATATGTTATAGCGATACGAAAATAGACTATCAAGATTGATTTCTAATTTGTTGAGTTGTAGCAAAAATTTGTTGTCCTTGATAGCAAACAAATAAGAAACAAAATAATCCTATGGGAATTACAAGCGGGATGGGTCCTATCATGAACCTTCATAAAACGTCCTCACATAATCATAAAGCTTCTAACCATATTACTCGTATTATAATTGGTAATTTCTTAAGATCTATTATAAATAGAGTATTTAAAGGAAAATCACCTCTAGTGCTTTAACAGTTTCAAAATCAGAGCGATTTTCATGCGTTTCCTGGACGATTGCGACACGCGCCTCGCGATCTTGCCGCAGGCGAGCCACTTCCCTTACTAACGACTCTCCTACAGTAATCAGCGCAGCTCGCTCCCGAAAAGCTCGTCTGCATTTAAACGAAGTCATAAATACACCACAGAAAATGATTATGCACGCAAGCGGGCTGAAAATGCAAGATTACAAAAGAAATTCTCTGGAAAATATATGTATCGACCAATGTTATTGCACAAAATTAAACAATTACTTAGACAATTGGGTAACCATATCCAGAGCAGCGTTTGCCTGTGATTTAAGTTCTCGAAGCGCATCGCACAGTTCAAGGCCTTGTGTATTGTAACGAGCTATGCGTTCCATTTCTTCGGTTCCCAAGTTCTGAAACAATAATTACTTAAATATTATCAATGTCATATTGAATAACTAATTTGCTATAAAACAGCTTTGAAATCCTCGTTAAGGTGTGCTTGAAAGTGACAAGAATACCTGCTTTGTTATGATGTCTTTCGTCCAGTCAATGACTTCTTGTCGGGCCGAAAATGCTTGTATGCAAAGTTCGGCAAAATATGCTGGAACATTCAATACCTTCGTTTCCACTTCTGCTAGCGAACATTCATCTAATAAAAAGAAATCGAAACATTATTATTATTACATATTATAGGTTTCCTGTTACCCAAATCTCCAAATAGGCGGTTCATTACCGGAGCGGCTCAATGGATATTGACGTAACATAGGGAAATAGAAAAATTATTAGACAGTATGTAGATCAGAATAAGGAGTAATACACGTTTATTTATAGGTGTAAAATGCAAAACACAGTCGCGAGCGCGCAAGTAATCAATCGTTAGTAATCATACATTTTTTAAGAGATACGTAAACTGATTTTAAAATCTTTTCTTATTACAATCAAATAAATAAAATAATCATCAATACCTTATTTGTGCTACATACTATTCAGAAAAATCTGAACCTGTTACATTGGTAAGAAAGTGTTTTTAACGCATACACCGGACGCTTTTCAGCACCACATATTATCACATGACGACAGCGGCTGCCAATGTTAATTTGCACTGATTATGTGCAAGTAAATATTAAGATAGATACTAATCGAACGTTATTCTAAGTTCCCGGAGTTATAAGTCAGTGTGTTTACAATGTTTATCTCATTTTATTGGCTTTACGATAATTACATCCAATATGAACAGGCAATGGCTAATTTGATTTTTTTTTTATTTGGAATAGTCTACCTTCAGGTGTAATGTTATCTATAAGACGGGCTGCTCCATCAGTTACAGCTGCTGCGGCAGCGTCTCGGCACAACTGGGCTACTTCGTCTGCAGCCCAGTCGCCCACATTAAACACCATAAAATCTTTCAAATCTTCTTGCCCGTCTGCCATTCCATCTCGCAACATGCGTTCCCGCAAACTCCGCAATCCATCGAAAACTTCCAATATTGCTTGCTAAGTAATTGTACAAAAAACGGTTTTCCTTCATAGATATTCAAAGTATACATATCTTAATCCAGCATCTATCATTTCATTATTCGCACAATAACAAATCAAAATATATTAATTAGTAATTAGCTAGTAACATACCTGTTTCATATCCAAGTCTTTCTTCATGCGCTGATATTGTTGGTGCTTCGTAACAAACGCAGATTTTAAATCATCGCTTTGTACCAAGGTTCGTGATAGAGCTTGCGACCCTTGTACTGGGGTGTGGGGTCTCGCAACTGTTATTGTTGGTTGGGTAGTTGGTGTTTTAGGTCGGATAATTGAATGTTGTGGAGTTGTAGGGCGACTAGCAGGAGTGCTCTGGCGCTGAAGAGAATGGGCAGGAGTGGATGGTCGACTTGTGGTACGCGGTGTTTGTGGACGACTCGTCACACTTCTGGGCGTCTGAGGGCGGCTTACAACTGGTGTATTACACGGTATTGTCTTACTGGAATCTAAAATGGTACAATGTTTTATAATTCCTCACTCAAAATGAAGTCGATATTTGCTTCGATTTTTAATCAGCTGTGATCAATGAAGTTTAGATATTATGTAATAGTTTACTAAAGATACATCAAACATTTTGTATATTATAAATTTAAAAAACATGTTCAGTGGTACCTAGTGTGTCAATTTGTTGTTCTCCCGATACATTATTCTTTTCAGCATCATTTATCAGTTCCTTTGTTGTGTCATCAAGAAAACTAGTCGCTTGACATTCTGCGTAAAACGAATCACATTCCTGTTTTGACCCTTCTAAATCTGAGTTGGCTAATACATTGTCACAGTTTCTATTAATCTGCATGAAAATGCATATTCTTATCAAAATATTAATAACAAAACATTAATAAAACCAATACTATAGAAAAAAACAGTGTACGAACCTTCACATCACTTTTTGAATCTGTTTTCTGCATATTGCGTAGACTACACATTCTCATCTGTACAATTAATAACATAGTTTTATTAAACTGCCTGTTTATTGTTAAATTAAAAGTGTTAATAAAATTATCTATTATAATAAAAGAAGTATGAAATAAAGATGCTAACATTTTGTAGGCTAATTAATCCGATAACATGTATCGCTAAACCAACTTTTCTATCAGATAAAACAAATACATTGGAGCAGGTTACTGGTTACACGTGTAATAACCTACTGACATCAGTATTTTCAGAAATGAGAAAGATAACTAATGATTATTTTAATAGAGTTAATTTTCTGAACTCATCAAAAAATTCAGGATAACTGCGGTAAAATGTAATTATTATATGTCAATTTTAATCTAAATATCATTATCGTTATTAAGTGAAAACGGTACCATCGATTATTGAATACAATTATATTACTTTTGAAGAAACCGGCGAAGGGGGTCCGCGCGTTGGCGATTGTCGTTGCGCTATCGGTAACGTGAGGTTTCGGTTGGTGGCATTGCGCGCGGCTCGCGCTACCGACGCTGCGGTCGGACGTGGCGTTAAGCGAGGCGCTGCCCCAACTTAAACAGAATTTAGTACACTTTTATTTTACTCATAAAACACTATAACAATCGTAACACTATAAACGACAGATTTGTTTATGTACTTAAACATTATTATAAAATTATGAGTTGTCAATAGAATTTATCGAAATTTGACAACATCAACTTTGTTGGGTACTAGTTTCCACGCCGAATGAGAAGAGCTAAGGGCGCTTTCAATTTGTGCTGATCACACGGTTGCCGCACGTGTGTAACCCCGTTTGCTTTACCTGCATCAGTAGGATTTAAACGCCTTGGATAACATTAGGGCAATTTCTTAGCCGTTAACATTATTTCGTTTACCATTATAGTTAATATAGAGGTACTATCACTAATTAATCTTGTAAAGGAATATAATTTAATAGTAAGATTTATCGCAGATCCTCGGGATGATGTGGTGATATGTAAATGACTAAACTATTCATGTTCTGGATCACTACTTGACGACTTAATATCAAAATTAAAGTTTGACTTACAGGATTTTTCTTTTTGTGGCTTTGCCGTGGTGGTCATACTAAACTTTCCACCAAAGAACTTTTCAAAGGATATATAAAATACTATTTCTTAAAACACAATTATAATTTTGAAGCAGTTTGTGTTGAATATTAATTAAATACTACGAGTATATGTCTAACTCATGTTCTGAATTCAAAATATAACGTTTAATTTCTTCATCTGCGTGACGCAAGGATTTCACAAAATGGCCAGCTTTGCAGGTTTGTTCTATATTCTTGCACCGTATCATGACAGAAAATGACAGGAGTTGAAATTCAGTACATTTACATCATTTAATGTACTGAAAAATTTATGAGCCAAAATTTTTGTTATTGGTGACTACAGAAAGTAAAGAAGTCGCGTGTAAATATGTCAATTATACCATTTGGTGATCAGGTTATGCAAGGTAGGCTGTTATTTGTTTAAGGAAGGTGCTTTGAACTGTCGTTATTTTAATACATGTTTTTTGGCATAAGGAATCTCATCAGCCTACTGATAAACTTTAAACTACTTCTGCAGGTGACAACAATGCTCATAGATGCCGGATTCCGCAAAGACTACCACCCAATCGACAGAAAAATTCAGTAAAAACTAGTAAAGCAATTATATATTCAGACATAACGGTAAGGACTCCTTTTGATCCTTTCATCGTAATAGAATAACACCTAATTGATAATTTGACATGTTCCTGACTGGCTTAAGCGGTGTAGTTGCATTAAATTTGACAGAAATATAACCATAACCAGCTCTTTTTACAGTTTTGAACTTTATAAATTAAAAAAAAAAAATTTCAAGTTTTTCATTAGCTGGAATGTTCAAATGTTCACTATTAGGTAGGTACTATTTTGAGTCATAATTGAATTGTATATTTATGTTATCAGCACGCAAGACCCAAATCTGCAAGTAGAACAAGAGAAGATTCCGACCAAGGTGTATATTACTCTTCTAAGTCAGCACGAACAGATCGTGAAAAACTTCTGTCATCTAAGAAGGCAAGTCTAACAGACAATTACAAACATTTTGATGTCAAATATACAATGAAATACTCGTACTTGAGATGAATTATCTACAACTTTTTACTCTACCGATTTATCTTGTTACTTGTCAATATGAAAATACTACTTTTTATAATAGATACTAAGTTATCTTATTAATTTTCTAAATTAAAAACGTTTAAAATAAAATATCAGTGACGTATGATAGCTTCACTGAATGCACAATGCAACACATTTAATAAAACAGGGTCTCAAACGCGAGTCGTAGAAATACGGTAGTTGCTTACTTGTATTCCCTCTACTAGAACTCTTTAGTATTCGCTTTTTCGCTGTCCTCAACGTGATTACACACGTTTTTTTCCCTAAAATTTATTCGGTGTTGACAGTTGGTTATACTACTACACTCATCTAGACCCACACTAGTAATATGGAAATTAGTATAATGGAATATATGGAATGTACATAGTGGAAATTAGTAACATATATATATGCTAATAATTTTAATTATCAGAAATCAACTTCGGAAGCTCCAAGAAAATCAACATTTACTGAAAATGTAATAGGAAATAAGTCAATGAAACAAGTTATAACAGTTCCGTTAGCATGCAAGCAGGTAATTATTTCAAATACCAGATAAAACAATAATTCATAAGCATAATTCATATTATCTATAAAAATATTGCTTACCTCTATCTCACTCATGAGACGTTTGATTTACCTAAAGGAAGTGACTCTTAAATATATTGTTGCTATAATTTCTAAACCCTGCATCCTACTGAATTAGTATGGGCAGAATTTTCTGTAAATTTGCCTGACATCAAACTTACTTACGTGTATACTAATTATAATTATTAGTGACGTGAGATTTTCCATTATGACTCCTTAGAGTAATTTGTGGCATATTTTTTTGGTTTTACAAACAACATTTTTAATAAATAAATATGCGCTTTGTATTTTTTAGAAGCAAACAGGAGCTCCAAGGGTTATACTTCCTTTTAGAGAGGTTTCGACTTTACCAGACCAGGTAATGATTTCTAATAAATATTTGCTTTATACATACCTACTCTGTAAATTATTAATAACGAATTCATATTTTCGCGCTCAGGAAACAATCAATAGACGTGAAGATCTGGAAACTCAACAGGATGTGCCAACAAAATCTCTACAAATGTGCCATTCCGGGGATTTAAATGAAAGAGGTGTCTGTTATTTTTCATAACATGTTGTATACGGCCTTAAGCGCTACACCAGTACAGTGGTTGCAAAAATTTGACATATTATATTCCGGTATAAATAAAGGTCATTTTAATTATATTATAGATAATAGACGGTGAATTCATTCATTGATAAAATTCATCGGCTTATGTAAAAATCTAATGAATCTAGTATATTAAATAATACGTATACTTTTGTAAACGTTTCCCTTTAGATTTTGTAAGTATAAATATTTTTACATTATTACATTTTATCAAACAACGTTATACATAACAAACGAGGACCGTATTACTGTTTAGTCCCTTAAACTGAGTTTAATAAAAATATTATCTACCTAAATAACTGTTTACCGTTCAGATTCAATAACATCTCGAAGTGAAAAAATAATGCAACTTAAAACGCACTGGCAAGAAACAATTCATAAGTTTGAGAGTCTGAAAAGCGATCTCAACGAACGCCAGGTAAGAACAAGAAAAGTCAAATTTTGTATGAGCTAAGTTTCTGTGGTTAATACGTTATATGTAAATTTCGATATTAAATTGCATATTAATTATGTAAATGACAGTGAGAAAAACTATAGTCCTGTTTTCTAAAATTTTCTTGAGATCACTTTCATAGTCCATGAGGTAGGCATCGTTTAATTAGCTTTGCAAGGTTTGGTGAATAGCCTTCTCTAATGCAAGTACGATGCACATGCGTACGACAATTTTATTTACTGCAAGACTGTAAAGCATCAAATCTGGGCACAGTAACTCAGGAAGTACTTAGGTGCCCACATGTATTTAACTATTATCAGTAATTAAGATTACTTTTAAACGTTACAATTCTGCAGACAACCGTATTGGAGTTATACGCATCGCTACGTGGCACGCACCAAAAATTGAATGCTTTAGGACATAAATCTATCTTGCCGCCGGCCGACGAGTTGCGTGTCATGAACATTGCTAAGATGACTCCTAACCAATTGCTCAAATTGTGCTCAGAAACAAAACGTGACGGATCGGGTTAGAATATTAATGTTATTTTTAAAAAATGTTCAAACGGTTAAATGGTATCGTTTTGGAGGATTGTTTGTCAAATAAATCAAAATCGAATAGACGCAAATGAATTCTGATCTTGACACGCATCTAATTAAAGGGTTACATTTTAGATAATCAGCTAAAGATCAATGATCCGTTGAACCTATACATTTATAAAATGAACAACATGCCTAAGAAATTGATAGCCTTATGTGAAGAAACGTTATTGAAAAGAAAAGAAATAATAGACTGGTTTGATGCGTTGAAAAATCAGGAGAAGGTAATATACAAAAAACGTAATGTCCTACATGATATTTTTATTTTTAAAAATATATTATTTATTTCTTGCATTTTTGTACGTTATCGAACTAAGAAAGAAATTTGTTGTTATATCTTCGTTACTCGAAGATTCATGAACGTTTATTTAAATAGGTACAGCATTTTCAAAATCGTTTTTAGGGTTGTCCCTTGAGCAGCCTAAAGAAAAAAATCAACGAATTTAATGCCGAAAACGAAATGTTGAACTCATCTCTAAGAAATATAAAATCTGAATTTGTTGAAGAATTAAACGACATTTTTGATTTTCTAAGGTATGCATTTTAAATTTTGGGAAATTATCGTTCAACATAAAATATGCAATGACAATAATTTTTACAGGAAATGTGTAAATGAGACGATTGCTCTGCAGTTACGGACGGAAGAGTTGACGTGTGCATTTTCCGAAATACATTCCAAAAACACTGATCTCCAAAAACAGATGTACACTGCAGATCAGTGCAGATCACACAATAATAAAAGTCGAATCGCGGTTAGTACTGTTATTTTATTTCAACTTTCATGTATTTCGAATAAATGTGTTCAGTTCAGGATACCTTATTTAAATAAAAATGTGCAGGAGTTAGAGAAGCTCTTAAAAGACGAAAAACTAATGAAGGTCACGATAAGAGATCGTTTGTCCCGAGCAGAAGGTCAAGTGAAGATGGGTGAAGAAAGAGCTATGCAGCTGGAGACAGCGTTAAATCAAGCGCGCTTAAATAATAGAAGTCTAGAACGCACTGTGCAGCATTTAAGCGATCAAGTAAAATTAGCATTATTAAACATGTAGACTCGATGTTAACCTCTTATTATAACTAAAGTATTCTTTAATTTCGCTGATTTCACACCTGTAAAGTTCCAATACAAATTTTCAGAATCGTACATTACAACTGGAATTTGATAAAGAACTAGGTAAATTAAATCAGTCTATTAAAGAAAATACAGTTCATCTTGAAGAAATTGGAGACGCTCGCGAAAAATTACAGATGGAGTAAATATTGTACTATTACTTATGTATCATTATTGTAACCTAAATTTACCACTTTCTGTCTTCGAAATTCCAGAACATCCAAACCGCCTGTTCAATTTTACTTATTTTACCATGCAATTTACCTGGTATTACACACCTCAATGTTTTAGTCTGGTTTCAGTACGTTGCGCTCTGTTTTGATTAGTCTATAAACCAGTGAGCACGTCTCATTAATAATAGGAAAATATGTTTATATATCTACATACATACTTAACCCAGAATATTTTTACAGAAAAGAAGATCTTGAAAAACGACTTGAGGAATTATCAAATCATTATAATGCATCACTCGATAACATTAAAGAAGAACAAAGCAAGAACGTCACAAAAATAATTGAAGTGGAAAAGAAATATTATGTAGAACTAGAAGAGAGAAAGAAACGAGATACACAAATTGAATCGCTTTGTACTCAGCTTGTAGAAGCTGAGATTCGATATAAAGAAGCTGCCAAATTGATTGAAGAACAGAAATCATTGATAAGTAACTCACATTTCACTAGTAATAACTTAGCGTCCTGAGGAGGGTTTAGTTTAGGCTTATCGCGAACTGAGGTAAAGCATTTTAATGTGTATTTAATTTTGCCGCGCAGGCCCACCCCAGCCGATTCATTCTTCTAAACTAGTCTTAGATATTTACTAGGGGTTTGTTAACAGGTAATAAGGAAAATGAAAATCAAAAGCTTGAATTTGAATTGGATAAAAGAAACGATGAAGTCAAAGAAATCAAGCAGAATTTATTGAAACAAAACGACGCCATAAAAGAGTTTGAGGTATATTTATATAATCTACATATATTGTTTACTGTAAAAATAGACGTTTTTCTTGAATTATCATATTTCCCGGGCAAGCTTTAAAATTTTTCTGACCCTAAAAAACTTACTAAGACTGTTAGGAACATTATAAAAATAGACGTTAGCCAAATAGATTCCTTCGTTCCTTCATAATCCGTTCGAATTTTCTTTATTTAGATATATAGATGAAATGTAACAAAAACAAAATTATTTTCTTTTGAAATAATGCCAACAATGTAACTATAAATTTAATACATAAATATTATTGTTAAATAACATTAACAAAAATATTACAGATAAATCTAACGCAGTCACTTGCTACAGAGAACAATTTAAATAGTTTACTGAACGATAAAGAGCAGATAGTTTCAGAATTTAAATCAAGAGAGAAAAGTTTGAAAGAACAGTTGGCTAGCAGGTAATGTATTCCTATTGCAGTAATTACTATTATCATATCCATAGATGATCATACTTAATGTACAACTTCACTTTTAGAGATTTGAAAATGAATCAATATGAGAATCAGTTACTATCATTAAAAAAACATTTAGCGGAACTGCAACAACGCTGGAGTGATATTGAGAATTTGCGCGTTCTTCCTGAAAAGGTAACATTTTTCAAACTACGAACACTTTCTATGTAAAAGAGTGTTTGTAAACCCCAAATATATTTTATATATATTTTCAAAAGGTAACCGAACAAAGTACAAAATTAGATGAAATAACTCGGCAAAATAGTAATTTGACTGAATTACTTGAAAAAAAGAATATCGAATTAGAACAATATACGGTCACAATAAAAGAGCAGGAAAATATTCTTGATCGGAAAGAAAACACCATAAAAATGTTATTAGGGAAAGAAGAAGAACAAGAAAATATCATACAACTACTAAAAAGGAATTTAGAATTGAGAGCGCGTGCAGATTCCGAGGTATTTAATTAACAACTTCAATAAGCTTTAAGAAATTAAAGCTGAGAATTGACGACTTCAATTTTTTTTTCAGGTTAACCAACAACTTCTTGATAAAAATAGCGAAATTAAAGTACTTCAAAATAATTTAGAAATACATAAAGAGCAAATTGAGCATTTAGAAAAAATAATTTTAAAATTGGAGAATGAAGTACAAAATTCCGCTACACAAATCAGAAAAGATGAAGAAAAGATATATTTACTCGAGAAACATGTAGCTCAGTACGAATCTAATCGTTCGAGATATAAAAAGGATATTGAGAATCCAGCTGATAATTTAGACAGTCTGATTAAAATCCTCGAAGAAGAACTAAGTAGCCCCATAGAACAACATACACTTAGAAATCAAAATTGCTTAACAAACAACATAAACCGATACCATAGTAAACATCAACCACAAAGTGAGGTGTTTTTTCGAGAGCACTTGCAATCCAATCATGTAAAGGACCGTGATTCAATTCCTACTAAGATAGAAATGGGAAATTTTGTTAAGAAAACTTATATACCTACAAATGATAGAATTGAAATGAATCATGTTGACTGTAAGAAAAATATTTTAGGTCATAATGTACAAGAATGCATTCCAATTCGTGACTCTGAAAGTGTAATTTCTCCTACTCGATTCCTCATTGCCGATAATAATTTTGTTCCTTTAGGCAACATAGACTCCTTTACACACTCTCGGGATGGCAACTTGAGGCGAAATTTGCGTTACATGGTATCCGAAAATTTAAGAGATGAAAAAAAACGTAAAATGTTTAACCTAGCTCGTCACAGACTTTAGGGAAATTTAAGCAAATGTTCTGAACTATTTATAGCTTCGTTAATCGGTTTTGTAATATTGTCCGTGAAATATACAAAATAAATGTGGAAATAATGTAGACTAGTATTATTCAAAGCGATTTATTTTAAAATAAATGCATGAATCTGCAACAAATAATTACAAATTAGTTTACATGTATATAACTTTTTAATTATTTTAACAATATTTTTATTAAAACAATTGAATCTAATTTGAATAAAAGTATATATATTGCTCTTAATGTCAACATAATAAGTTGAAATTACGTTGCAATAAATCAAATCTTATCAAGATAGATTTTATCTGTACAATTTATTGTATTTTTTTGGTCGTTTTTTAAAGACGTTACAAGTATAGTGGTGTTGCAATATGGTGATCTTCAAAATTTAGCAACAGATAAGCCTAATGTGCTTTTTTTGTATAAAATCCAGACAGATATATTGTCTAATAGCTAGTCAAATACTAAACTTGCATAAGGCAAAGAAGAGTTTGACGCAGGTGCATGACGAGAACGTAGTATTTCTCTTTCTAGTAAAGCTCTTCGTCGCTCTAGCTGCGTACGGACTCTCCCTTCCCTGTCCAATTGTAAGCTCTGCGCTAGCACTGCGCTTTCCAATCTGAGAACTCGAGCACGCTCTGCGCGTAACGCCGTCCAAGTATCGGCGGCTCCGGCACATACCGACGTCAACGATCGTGATAACTAGCAAAATAAAATCGTTTTAGTGTGAAAATGTACCAGATTCGGTGTCCAATGCAATCCTGTAAAATATAATACGCAATATATGTTTAAGAATAAACATATTTTGCTTTGTGATTTTTTTGAAGTTATACTTCTTTAGGCGCGTTA
>DWEM01000740.1:0-17090 GCA_018245935.1 Agara belti belti
CAGACTCTGAGTCACTACTAGAAATTCTAAATTAGAAAAATCCAGCAGTACCCAACCCGGGATTTGAACCCAGGACAGGCAGGAGGCAGTCATATTATATAATTATAATATATGTATGTATATAAAAGCAGTGTGAGAAAACGAACATAAATATACCAATAGAGAAAGGTCAAGTATATTTAAAATGCTTCGTGTTTTAAAATACCCTCTGTGTTATAATACAAAGGGTATACTAGAGCTGTAGCTCTCGAAGATATTTCATTTTCGTTTGCACTGATCAATACTTCACGGTCCTATAAACTGAAAGCCAAGATGTTCTTGAAATAGCGGTACATTGTGTAACTTTGCAGGACAAATATTGTCATAAAATTGTAATATCCTAAGTATTATACTAAGAGTAAGATAGTCTCTTGACGGTTTTGCCAGCTAAAACATTAACATAAACTACGTGTACCGTTAAGCAGTAGGGCTTGCATTGTTGCAACACGTGGCGTTCCGAGGTAATGCTCGAAAAACCACATCGTTGACTAATCTCACGTAGCACGTCTTTAGTATCCGAGGCCGGATATAGATGTTGTTTTAATTCTATTTATTAAATTACACAATATAATATGTATATTTTCACAAATGTAAAAAAATATTTATCGTTCAATTAATCCCTAGATACTGAGTAAGAATATAAGATAACTTGTATCCTATTTTGTACAATAAAACTCATGGGAACATAATTTTACTCGTATATTTGCTGAATCATTTGTAATAACACAACATGTGCTTACTTAAAAACGGTGACGCGTGCAACTGTAATGAAACGGAGAGAACAAAAATCTACGCATTTCAGACTGCGTAAACACGTACAACGTACATACTATATCATATAACTATATCGTTATGGATTGTAAATATTGATAATAACATTTATTCTGCCGCATAAAAAAAAGCTGTGTTACTCTTGTGGAAAGTCCAACATTCAGCCAAGTGGATACGCGACCTATATGCAATACCATGTACTTTAAGTTATTTCTTGATGAATAGGGCACGCCGTCTACCTGTAGCGACTTCTACAGTGAGCGGTAACAAGATGAGCATTTGCTACACGATGATACTGGAAATCTCGTATAAGAAAGAAAAATAGAATCTTTCAATTTTCTTAAATATACACCCTTGTTTTGTTTTTGCAAGTAACAAAAAACTGCACAATTGTCCATCCTTAGCCATGATTTTTAAGCATTTGCAAGTTGTGCTAATGAAAAGCTTAAGTAATTGCCATTCCCTGCAGATCTCGCGCTTTCCGTTGATGTGGCGCTTGACTCGGTCGCGACGTAGACTCATGCAGCCGAAAGTCTAAATATCGATCCACTTTAATTACCGGTTGGAGGTTTGGTGCATTTATTAGAAGTTTTAACGGATAATTTTGCTTATTTAGCTATGACTATAAAATGGTTTGTTATAATGTAAAATTATTTTATTAAATAAAGATTATCTATGATATGTTAGCGAAGTTTACCAAGGATTTTCTTCTGTAGTGTATTATTATTTAATATTAAAAGGTTTAATATTAAAGCTTTGTTGAAAATCTGCCAACGAATGTGTGAAAATGTTTGAATGAAAAGTCTTGAAATAGTTAAATTTATTCGAGCACCAATAAAAAGTGTATAAATTATATAATTAATTATTTGTTTTATACTTCAGTGTTACTCGTGTCTTTCGTCCACTAAAGGTAACACTTTACACTACCTCGGTCTTGAGTCTTGACTGCTGAGCTTTTGAATGTTCTGCTTATGAAAAGCTTAATTAATTGCTGTTTCCTACAGATACAGCCTCTTAAATTAACGTAGCGCCGCTAAGCTGGTTGGCCCAGATGCGTTCACTCATCACATGGTTCAAGCTAATCAATGATCGGATTTTACTCCGCAAAGAGCAGAATAACTATTATCAGTCATATCCTTGAATGATATTTATATACGTAAGTATTATATTTGTTAACTAAGAAACATTTTTAAATACATTGCCCTGAATTAAGGGCTTAAGAGATGAATTAACGTTAACAAATCCAAGGGATATTTACTAAACCACCATTATGGTACACAATTCTACTGGTAACTAAGTCATGGTTTGAGAGGGTAATACTTGTATTAAATATAAATAGCCTTGTATTAAATACCTTCGGGAGTAGTGATACATCTGTAACACACATTGATGCACGTAAAACATCGATTCTCATGCGAAACATTCTCAACTACCTGACCGAATATTTAATAAGTATTTGGTAGCAAGTATTTCGTACATTTATACATCATTCCCAAAAGAGTGTTGTAATAAATAAAACAATGAATAGTCCATAGTTTTATAGACGCGTAGTGATCAAGCAATGACCTACAAATTTTATTTTTCCGATTTTGGTAGTAATTTATTAAAACAAAGGATCAATCTCAATGCTAGTGTAATATATATCCAGCTATTAAAAGAAAGCATACGTTTACGATTTTTACGAGTTGCGCCATAGTAAAAACTAGTAGGTTATGTGGGCACATCAATACTCGTATATTTAACAGATGTCTGCGTTCACACTCGAGGCTAAAATTGAAGATCCCTGTTCAACTATAGTGCACAGCACAATCATGATATATCAATGTGGTTATTGAGTGAACAGTAGACGGCATTGTAAGAGCTGTCAATGAGTCAATGTTAGTGGAGTAAATACTAATGTATTCTAATATCGTATTTATGGTTTGTTTATAGATCCCTGGAAACCAGCTACTCCGGTAGGTATAGTACACCGCCTACGATTCGATGTGCGGGTCGACACCGCGGCTGAACTTTGTGCTTACAAACGGGGGCGAACATGTTCACAACTTAAATAACAAATTGTTAATAATGCTTTGGCTTGTTAATAAAGCTTTAATGATGGTGGGTTCTAAGCTTAATTCGAAATTATTATCAACAAATTGCCCAAAAATATAGCTTCAACATAGGTCCAGATTGATCTTGCGAACGTAGTAGGGTAATAATGGTCGATATTAATTCACCACCCAAATTGGAGTTTGGTAATTTGTTACTGCATATAAATGACAGTAGCATGATAAGTATTTGATGTTGGTTTATTGGTGAGAACTGGTAACCTTTGGTGACAGCGTTAATACGTGACGCGTGTACTTACGTAAAGACATTTCTCCTAATTTCCTTTAAGTCTTAAATGAATAATAAAATCTTTAGTTTCTACGTATTTACGTATTCCAAGTCGACGATTTACGTATTTTTTAATAAAAACTCATCGAAGCGCATATAGGTACTGTCAAAATGGACAAATTATTTTCACTTTTTAGCGAAAAGGACTCTGATTTTGAATTCTTACTTCAAATCTTGCTACGTAACAATTAATCATTTTCATTTCAGGTAATCGTGGATTTGATTAAAGTGGTTCCAGTTTAAAATCATAATCGGTCAAGACATTTCTTTAAATGTGTGTATATGTATACAACATTGATATCTGTAACATGGAAATTCAAAGTCTTCAATGTGTAACATTCCATATTAAACAGACACTCGTAGTAGACGTATTAGCAAATTCAAGGAGGTGGCACGATTATTATATCAGAATTGTATCACTATTTTAACTGGATTTAATAAATGTTAACCTTCATTATAATCAGATTCGCTTAACAAAACTGTAATGATATCAAAAGATATATCAGATTCAATTTAATGGAAATATGTATGATATCTATTTGTATGTATGAAGTGATAATGGATATTTAATGACAACATATCGTTTCTCCTATTGATAATGTCTATTAGAAAAAAGTTACGACCAGCGGCATTGGGTTTCATGGTTTAAGGTAAGTTTATATATAGTTCTCTCCTAAAAGGTTTCATTAAATGATGACTTAGAATAGTATTATGTTCTTATTCAACAATATAATAAATATACAGTAGTCACTTTTCTTTAAAGTTTTAGTATATCTATTTGCAACCTCGTCATTACTGCAACCAAAAAGAATTAAACACTCACAAATTGTAGATAGTACCCGTATAATATGATAATGATATGCCAACATAACATAATTTAACGCTTATTCAGCCTCCGGGCAAGGTGGCGCCATCATCGTCTTTTCCTCAAAATCACTTACAATATACCAGGATCACGTAAATATTTCCGTGTTTATTTAACCGATGCTGTTTATCCGCAGAATTTTAGACACAAGTCCGTTTATTAAGTAAGTACTAAAAACAAATATACGTAGACTTTGTTACCGATAACTTAATCGTTTATTAAATGCTTGAAACGTAGGATTATTTTACGTAATTTGTGTGTCTGTTTATACAATAACATATACACGGTCGACAGTAACTGAATAAATGATATGACAATACAGTCTGCAAAATTTAAATTCTATAGACTCTAAACTAAATAGGTAAGCTTTTATTACACTCGCATGCAAATTTTTAAGTCGTTGCGCTTACTGACAATGCTTTTATGGATCAACCGAACGTCGGAAAAGCTTCCTTTTATAGTGGTACAAAAGAGGTCCTCGATGAAACATAAATTTTTTTCATTTTGCCAATTCGTTTATTCTTTTAACACTGTCACAAGCTAATTTGACTGAAAATACCTCTACAATTTTTATTTCAATCCATATGTATCATTTCCATACTTACAGTTTTTTAAATATATGTATATTATGTTAATTCGAAAGCGCCTCAAAGTGCAGAATCATTTTCTTTATCCAATTTAGAGCAGACACGTTAATAAATTGTTAATAATCATTTTCTCACCAGAAAATAAACAAACAAGCACTGAACAGTGATTCACTGTAAACAATTATTCAATTCAATTCAATTGTATTCACGCTAAACAAACGTATTATTAAAATTTGATATTAAACCTGAGAATATATTTTTTTTTGCGCCAAGGCGAAAAAGCGGAGAGCGCAGGCGGCGGGCGTCGGCGCCGCTGAGCGCCACCTGTCGCTGTTGGCGCGGCGAGGAGCCGGGTGGCAGCGCGTCGCGACGGCGGCTCGCGAGCGACTGAGCGGCCCGGGCACGTGGGCTGCCGGGCGCCGGCCGCCGCCCAGGTGCACCTGCACCCTCGCGCCCCCCCGTCCTACCGCTCCCCATACCGCCGGCACGAGTTTCTGATCCTCGCCACCACCGCCGCCGCTGCTGCCTTCGCAACCGCCAACGCACTTTTCCTCCAATGTGCACCCCTCTTTCACTGTGTATAAAATAAAATGTTCTTAATAGAAACGTTTCAATTTGTATCTGGATATCAAGCTTAACCTTATATTTTAAAAAATGTTCATTTCATTACTACATTAACAGTCACGTAGTTGTTGGGCAAAATGAAAATTTCCAAACTTCAAGTTATCATTTCAGCAATTCCTGCTGACACCAGGAAACTGTAACCTCGTTGTATGTTTTTATCTTTCTTCTGTAGACACTTAAAGTACTTTGGACTTGATTAGAGCTTTAATGAAAAGGTTAGCTGGAATAATTAGAAACTACCTACCTAATTAATTATCCACTTATCCTTTTGTTTTTCCTGTACGACGTATGTTTTGAAAAGCATAAACGTACAGAATGGTGTTAATATGGATGTTTACTAAACCCAAAATTATATAATTAAATATTTACGGATCTATCCTATGTCATGTACCGTAAGACAAGGGTAATACACGTATTTATTCAATTACAATAGATAGGCACGGATTAAACTTGCACGTCATGAAACTTGCATTAAATTCAAGAAAACATCAAATCATCATCAAATCATGTCCAATTTTTCATTAATAAGAGTGTTCATTTCTTGCACTTTTATCTGACGTAGCCGTTGTGATTATCCTTAATATTTCCCACAGGAGAAGTCCGAAGCATAAGTCGAAACATTGACAGCACTCTAAGTAAATGAAAGTCTATGTTTACAGTAACGGAGCCTTTAATATTCGAGAGGCATGAAGAGCTTCTTATTTGAAAGAGTTGTAAAAACTCGACTTTGCCTTGTAAAAAAATAAAGAATTTTACTTCGTATATAAAGAATAAATATTGCATGTACTGAAAATTTACACAATTTTAATTCAATAATATCATTATAAACTGGCTATTGTTTCAAAATTATATTAGTGCTAAAGCGATATTCTTGTTTATTTATGTAGGCATCATAAAAAACCCATATGTGTACTGACACATAAATTAAACCGCACTATTAACTCACCAGAGATTATGAAGCGATAAATTTTATTTGACTATAAAAATATGTGATGCTATACTCTTATATATGTTATACAATATTATAGGTCTATGTGTAGTAAATAAATATATACCTACAGTTTAACACTCAACTCATTGTGCTCATATTATACAATATTCACGTTCAGAAATGAGGTAAAGTTATTTGATAATTCTAGGCTATTACTCAAAGCTAACCAATTGTTACAGGAAAACAGAATACAAGTTATAAAATTATGGACGCTAACGTCGCCTAAATAAAAGAATAAAAATTGCTCAGCGACCTGACCTAACGAAGCGTGTAGGTAGGTGTTGTTATTTAAGCCGTTCATTCATAACATTTATATGTAATAAATATCTTCCATAATGTTATAGAGAAATATACAATTTCTACATATGTATGTACGTTTTTGTATATTGTCATTTTACCATAATTATTGCAAAATATTTTCTCTATATCCATATCTTCCATATCTCTTCCATATATCTTCCATAATGTTATAGAATTATTCGTATGGACAAACTTATAATAAGCGTCTTGCTCTGTGCGTATAACGCTGCATAGCGCACGCTGCTAAGGAGGAATATTTATTGCCACGTGTGATAACGTAAGTAGCTCAGTAAATTTTCTTAATTTATCTCTACGTGCTTTATTGTTTTTGCAAATAGAAAAGAACTTTGATCTTTAACGAGATCCTCTCTAATAGTGTTAACTTAGTAAATTAATAATAATCGCGTCGATGTTATTAAGCTTTCTTAAGAAAACCATTGTTCTCAAAACTTTTAGCAAAACAATTAGCAACTGCTAGAATCTTCATAATAAATATTTAGTATAGCTTCGACGATCGGTATTCAATCAATTCGTCAAATGTGTTTAGTAAGTGAAACAAGTGAGGCATTGAGTTTAAACCGACAAGAAGCACAATGGAGACGTGTGTGCCGTTCCTTATTCGCAATTCCGTCAGTAAAGTTACACGTTGGCGAATTGGATACTCGCCAAACGTTGAAACGCTCACAATATGAGTATTATGCGTGATCGGCTTTTCGATAACCACTGGCAAATAACCAACTTAGGTGGATGTATAGAAAAAATTATCTAGCATAGTGATGGTTATCTTAAATAAAACATTGTGTTTCAGAGTTCATTTAATTAGTACGTTTCGTGGTTAGAGCAGCCGTCTATATCACGCTTGGACTGTTATAAAGTATCATGTGATTACTAAGTACGCTTAGATAGCTTATTGAGCTTATCATAGTCTACTAGCTCAATCCTCAAGAATAGAAATGCATTTGTAATCAACCTATAATGGCACACATATTTACTTATACATAGATATAGTAATTTTTGTAATGTTACTAATAATCATATTAGTATTGATGATTACAAACCTATTAATAGTCCTATTGACACCTATTACTAACTGAACCGATTCTCACTAAAATTCCCATTTTCATAGAGCTTTCGGATATTGGTCGCAGATGTCCCTGGGCGGCAGGAGTCGCTTGTGAGTGCTACCTGTTCGTTTGCCTCTCTCTTCACATACCAATAAAAACTAGAATGTTTTTAAAATTATCTACATATTTTCCGATCTCTTTGCCTCCGTGCCTCATAAAATGAAAAACGAGCATGTTCCGTCACCTTATACATACGTATACCAAACAAATGTTATTACGTGTATAGCTTATGTATTTTTCTATGTACTTCTTTATATACCAGTTAAAAAAAACCTTATAATAATGAGTAATTGAACATAATTTATTTATAAATAAATTTCTTGGGCTTTCTCTTACAATTATAATTGTTATATTTATAAATAAATTATGTTCAAGTACTCAATAATTATTTTAAGTTCTCCCATCTTACTATAAAGTACAGCATTTGTTTCGTAGCTCTGCTACGCGCGGCCGTAGCAAGTGATCTGTGAATTTTGCAAAGCCCTCTCTACATCGATATACATTTTACAAAGTAGTTT
Source organism: Agara belti belti (assembly GCA_018245935.1). Lineage (NCBI taxonomy): Eukaryota > Metazoa > Arthropoda > Insecta > Lepidoptera > Hesperiidae > Agara > Agara belti. The sequence goes on from DWEM01000740.1 coordinate 8,199, forward strand.
AATGAATTAAAAACTTAAATTTTGAATGCTCAATTTCATAGTCCCTCATTAATTAAAATAAAAACATTAGGCACTACTATAGAAATATCCGTTAGGTCACATTATCACTATGTCCTCTAGCTTTGGGTGTATTTCGTTTGTCCATAAAAAGCACGACATAATTGATAATGTGAGAAAACCATAAATATTTAATTATTGCGTTATAAATTTCCTATATTAATATCATCAATCCATAGCACCAACAGCAAAAATTGTTTCAGGGCACTGTTATAAATGTTCATGCAGTTACACTCGTAAAATATGTAAATAATATATCGCAGTAACTACGCGCTATTGCACTGCTGTGGCTTGTGTGCTTACGTTTTGGTTTTGAGGTCAGTTGGTTTTATATAATGTATATTCTGTGAGATGAAGTGAAAATTAAAAACGTACTGTACCTGCCAATACAAAATTTGTTGTTCAGGCTATGTCGCAAGAAAGGTTTTCGTATCATTTGCAGGCTAATAAATATTAAATGTATAAGCACATTCATAGCTAATGACGGGGACGTGTTGATCACTTCTCCGAGACAGTCGTATAAAGCGAGTTACATTATCGTAAGGTCGCAAATGCTTTTGTTGAATATTATGTATTCAGTTTGATATTAACATAACGAGCTATTACTGTAATGTCCTCGTTTTAGTGTAAGTTTTTATAATTCTGGTGGTAAAGTAATATACGTTTGCCAACTTCGTCATATACAAATTGCTATATTTAGTTGACCACTCTGTACAATAATAATTTGAATGTTAGATATTTAAAAGATATATTCGGCACCCTGCCGTTTTTATATCTGAAAGAATGTTTTGGAACATTTTACTAAAATTTATGTTATTTCTGTAAATCTGAGGATCAATTAGGTATTGCAAATCAACACCTTTTTACATCCACAGGTGTACATTACATGTAAAAGTAATAGGCACGTAGGTAATTGCGACGAACGGTAGTGTACATATAGTATGTACGTGCTAGTACCTATATGGGTTTATATAATATTCTGATTAATTTTAATTTATGCGTCCCCAGGAGCACTGCTCTGCGTTTCAGTTGTTAATCAGAACCACAACATTACAATTTAAACCGTCAGATTTGTTTTTACATTTTTAAGAGTGACATTTATTATAATCATATCTAATCAGAAAGATAGAAAAATAACGTTATTATGTTATTTAATTATTCTCTTTCTAAACCATTAAATCGGTATCAATATTTATACTTTTTTTGCGATTGTTATGTAATCTAGTTTTAACTTGAGCATTATTAAAGGTAAAGAGCTAGTGTAGTTATATATGTTCACGTCTGAAAAATAATTTACTGTTACTTTCAAAAGTACAACACAATATAAATATTTCATTGTATACTAAAATACGCAGCAACTAATTTATTTACACATTATAAAGCAACATGGTATATCTTATCGCTGAAAATAGATATGAAAGTAAGGAAAATAATTAGACAAATAGGGTAGGATGGCCAAAAAATAGGAAGAGAGGTTTAAGAAACAATGCAGTAGTTAACGTGAAAGGTTATCTGTATATTATCTCCCACCGAAACATTCTATGTAACAATATAACTACAGCTCGCAATTTTATGCTTGAAATGAAGCCTAGCGTTATTTTCTAGGAATAGTTGTTCTTGCATTTTCAGAGAATTTCAAGTATTACATTTCGAATAGAAACAACTCGTATTTGTTGCTTTATTCTGATGTGTTGTAATAATTTACTTTTATGTTGGCTTATCGTCATAGGCATCATTAAACGTTTTGTCTTTCCATTTTATCTTTATGTTTTCCTCTCATCAAAGCGATAACTATAGTCCGCCAAGCTTGCCAAGGGCAATTTGGTTTAATTAACATGCCTTAGAGATGATAATCATAACGAACTCCAAGGTATGTTGCTTTCCGCACTGTCTATTCCTTAATATGTGTAGCAAGACATGTGTACCTACTATTTATTGTTTTTGTCAAATATGATAGTTCAACCTTTCTTTATACAATAAATTAATTACGTTTCCGAACTAAGCCGATCTGCTGATAAAATACGTTATTCAACAGCCTTTATTGTTCAAACAGCTGTTATCTGCAATTATAATGAAACGGGAATCGCAACGTTATTTTAATTATTGAGTGGACGTTTACTGCGATGAAAATTAAATTCATATAGTACTGATAATCCCTATAAGTTCATCCGTATAAGCATTGATTTTCCCTTGTTTCAAAAGCAGTTACAAATAAGGTCTTTTGCAAAGAAGCCTTTTCGTCCAATGTTTGGAAATTTTCTTTCCAACAAACCTAAGATACTATAATTGTAAATTTAAAAATTGAATTTTCATAACAATTTGATGTCAATATAATAAAACAAGCAATTTATTGTAGAAGTCAGTCCATTCACGAAGCTGATAGAGCAATTTAACATTATATAGAATTATCCCTTAATTAGGTCGTAAGCGAACCACAATAAGGTAAAACAAAGACGAGAGAGTGCGAATTAAATTATTGCCAGGTGTTTGTTCAATCAGTAACTTATTTATTCAATTCCGCGAATATTAAATGACGTGATAAATTAACGTTGCATCATGAACGGTTACTACAAGTATCTTCAACATGTACATATAACTATAAAAATAACACACAATTTATAACAACACCATATTAAAAAAATAATATCGGTATAAAAAACCACAGATATAGAACAACATTTAATGTTTTTCTAACAAAAAACTTCGGGGTGTGTAGATACTTTGACCAACTAAGTTTTAATATAAACGAAAAACAGTGAACAGGCTTGTAGCCATAATACAACTTACGTGACATCTGCAGCCCAAGGGCGTATACAACAATCGCAAATAAAACCAAGTTTTGCTTGGTTAATGAGTTTGCCCCGCGTGATGACTGGCATCAGTTGTATTGTAATCATATACTCTAGCAATACGCGAAATATATCAGTTTAATTCTAGCGTAGCCCTCTCTATGTCTAAGATTTTATTGTTTTTATGCCCTTTGTTTTTTGTTCATTAATACTAAAATATAAAATGACGATTAAACAATACACCATATACCTACATCGAAATTGTTTCTCGCTGCATCATGAAGACACACGAGTGATATCGCCCGCAAACTAATCAATGCATACTATACATGGTCTAGGCACAGAAACATGAAATTTGCCCCGCATATTTGCTTTATGATGCAGTCGTCAATAAACAAGACAACAATGATTAAAATTTTTTGCATTTCAAAAACATCAGCTGATCAACATGACTGAGCTGATCAGATATAAAATTGTGAGTAGATAATATTCTACTTAAGAAAAACAAAACGTTTTAATTTACAAATTGCTTTTGAGGAACCATTTGGCCAACATAAATGACTGGACGAAAACGGTTTTTATATTTTCTGAGCTATTTATTTTATAAGGGTGACAAGGGAAATATAACATTTGCGAGATCACGGGACTGACTTAGCTAGCTTCTTGGAAATGTGCCAATTTTCGAAATAGGCAAAAAGTACAAATCAAGCCACGTCTTTGTGGTTTATTTTTTACGTACCTAGTTGAAGAATTAGATATTTTTTGTGTCTATCATCAACTCATTTATCGTTCAACTAACCGGAACAGGTCTCCACTCTTTTCTCAGTATTAGAAGTCTTTAGGTCTCGATTCATAGAAAAACAATTCATAGCAAATTAACAGCCCTTGTATCAAATATTTCTAAGACCCTCGACGAGGCTTAAGGATTGTCAACTGACGATAACAAATGAAACCGACTGCTTAGTGTGCCCTCTGAATCACGGAAAAGCTCATGAATATTTTTTACCAGCGCACATCCATTCAAATGCCGACCGTACCCGGTGTCGTTTAACTTTACAGAACTTTTGGTTTCGGTAGGTGAAAGGTCATAATATGTCATAATAGATCATAACAGTATCATAGTGACCTTTGCTTTAATTTAACCCATATTGAGACTATAGGTACCGAGAAAGGAATAGTACCCACAACAATAAATTAACACAATGAACTTTTCAACAAAATACAATACATGTTACAATACAAATAATTTAATACAGACAAGATGTTAGTGAAAAATGTTCGAAATAAAAAGCTTTCAGACACAGATATTTGATATTGGCAGCATGAAAGTACTCCATGATTTCTAGCATATTGAAATACTGCAATACTTGTAGCTCGTGTGTTATTGGAAATATCTCGAAAAGATAAAATACGAATAAAAATAACAAAAGTGTTATAGTAACAACGAATAATTTTCTGTTCTCATAACCTATACATAGATTACCTACTATGTGTCTATACCGGTATTTTGGATGACGATATTCTTACGATAACATTTTAAATAAATGGTATTGAAAACATATTTTTTTTTATATAATCAAGCCAAAATTACTGGATGAAAATGACTGTTCTAATGAATGTTCGACATTCATTCGGTAACATTGTTTCCGCAATTTCGGTTTTAATGTAGATAAGTATATGTACTTTTAATAATTGTAGATAAGTATATCATAAGTTACTTTTTCGTAAATCATAAATCACGTACAATTACTTTTTCGTAAATCGTAAAGTTATCGTAAATCACGATACAATAATTGTATGTAACAGTAATTTATACAGCATTAAAAAATGCATTGGGTTAGAAAATTATTCTTGACTTCACAGTTCAGTCTTATTATTTAACGCTGCAACGCGACCAATGTTTTCGCAAACATGTTGTTTTCTAAAAGACATTTTAAATGTAGCATTCGTTTTATAAATTTCATTTTGTTTTTAATTCGATGAAAATATAGCACGGAAAGTTACACCTTACAGTTATTACATTACTTTATTTATAGTAATCAGCATAGTTTATAATTTGACAAACAATTTATAAAGCTGTTACCTATATTGATTAAAAATTATATAGGGCATAATAAAAATGGATAGCGTTAACGTTGTCAAATGAAAGCTCAAATTTGCAGGAAATATAGAATAAATTATATTACATAATTAATATCTATTGCTTTTTTATTTATTTAAACAGTTTGAATACATTAACTGTCTGTAATAATTAAAGAAATACGCAATCATGCGTCTCGCTCATAGAACCTCATACTTTCTGACAATATATTCATGCCATTCATCCGCAAATAGGTACATCGCACTCTAGGCTAGCCTGAAGGCTCTCCTGGATGAGACTGTTGAGCGCTTTGAGCATACAAGGGACCGACGAATTAGAGCGCTCGATGGTTCGCGCGGAGTACATAGCAAATAATTTGTACCTGCGGCTTCGTCGGTAATTATCACAAACAAAAAAGTAACAGAGCTCGGTACTTACGTCTGGAGCATTTTTCTTGCCATGGAATATTTTACAGGTAGCGGTAATCTGTTGGTACTACCATCGAAATTCCTAAGAGTTGAAGGTTAGTGCACCCAAAGGGAATTTAGTGGGATATAAATATGGACAATAGCCATAAGCGCGTTTATAAAGGTATCTTAAAAAAAAATATTGCACGTTTTCCAGAAGGACCTAAGTACGTTTTTCGTACGCATGCCAACAAACAAACGCTAGTTTCCAATTTTGACCGAACTACTGTAAATATGTATGTTTTACCAAAATGACGCCGGTGCAATGAAATTTGTTCACAGTGCGGAGGACAAATCAAAAACATTTGTGATATTCCTTGGCCGGCGTCATTATGTGCTCATGGAAACCAAATTTAGGATCGAACATTACCCCAGATCTTTTATAAAGTGGTATCGGGAAATCATTTGGCAGTTGATTTTGAAATCATTGATGTTCATTAAAATCTATTGATATTGGCTTTATGTCACTAAAGACTTTCATATCATCTGCATAAAGTAGGAATTTGGATTGCTTGATGACAGTTGGAAGATCATTCACGGCTATTAGGGACAGCAAAGAACCAGGGATCGAACCTTGACTAACTCCAGAAGACTTCATGTATATAACTAATATACATACTATGCCGCACATGGTGTAATTAAAAACCAACATAATGCAACAATGTGCGGTATCTTGAGAACGAAGTTAATATAATTTATTTTAAACTTGGTTGTATTTTATAATTAAAATTTATCTATTAATTATCTCAACAGTAGACTGTAATATATCTCATCAGATACTTAATATTGATCCCAACTATGTTACCTAAATGTAGAAGTACAGAGGCATAAGAACAATTTTCCGAGCGAGATCTATTTCGATGAACAGGAAATCCAAAAGTTCTGACACGATTGCCGTCTGCAACTTCATTGTCTGCACTTGTCCAATAATCATTCAACGCGCTATTGATTTCGACTTGGTCATTCAACTTCCAAACCCTATGACTCAATGATTTTGATTTTTAGTAAATTCGTTCAGTTAAGTATTACACAACTACTTACGCCAAGATATTCTTGTTCTTACTTTATATTATTTTTATAATGATTTCCGTAATTATTATAAGGAAGGCAATGACTTCAAATGAAAAGACGGAAGGTTCTAAAATTGTACAGGAACCTACAATAAAAAACCTTTAATATTTAGTTACACTCATCTGTATTTATATACCCACTAAAGGATCTTTAGTTTTATTTGTATAAGTTCTAAAAGGTTACGGTTCACTTGTCCAACAATGAAACCGAAATGGCTTGCACCTAAGTCATCAGAAGATATTTTATAATTACGGACATAGCACAGGTATAGCGCAAAAGCCTACACAACGGCTCAACGGTAGCTGAAATTCTATAATCGTTTATTTAGGTCATGTTGATCGAAATAGATTCAACCCAATCACGGTGTAATCTCAGCTTTCTCCGATGACACTTACGTAACAGACTCAACTGACATTTCTTGTCTTATTAAAAAATGTATGAAGTTAGGAACTAAACCTACTAAAATGCTCAGGCCGACCAGGTGATCACCAGGTGGTTACACGGATAATGGACATGACTTAAGAACGGGAAGAATACAAGAGTACCGGACAATGCAATATCAGCTTCAAAGAAGAGCTTTATTGCATCATTTTTGAAGAGCCTGTCTCAATTTCTCTCCATACATATAACTAAGGAATTATTCAAACCAAGAATGAATAGGCACTTTGTAAGCAAGCGTACATAGAATATAGATATGAAACAAACAAGTTGGTGTCTTTGTGTATCATTAAAGTTATTATAGAGTTCCTGATTTGCTATTCATAAAAATCTTCGCTGGATAATGGGATAAAGTGTAATTCGATATAATATATTATATAAAAAACGTTTTAGCTTACACTCATACTCAAATTCATAGAGGCGAATATAGATAACATCATTGTACTCTGTTCTAAGAATATAGTGATCAACCCACCAATAGGCTATTTATAGCAAATAAATCAGTGACACGGAATAAAGTAAAATTAGCCCCTGTTTACGTATTTTAAACAACTATAATTGCAAAATGTCACCAATGTTTAGTATAAAAAAAGGTAAATAAAATTCCAAAACTCAGCATTGTTTGTATTACGTTTTTAATCTTCAATTTGCGCCAGTTTCAAATAAACTTGCTCCTATAAAAAAAATTCAACCATTTTATTGTTCAATTATTCAGGGCTCGAATTCTGTCTCATAGTGAGAAGATTTTAAGACTAACATTATACTAAAATTATAATATTATACTAAGGTTAATATTATACTGTAGTCAACCATGCTGGTCAATTGCGGTTTAAAATATCACGCGCTATAACGGTGAAGAAATACATTGTGAGGACACCTTTCATTTTAGAGATATTATGAAGTATATTATTATAATGAAGTAATTACCTCATTACCATTACGTAATCAAGAATACCATTTCGCTTTACTTATATCTTGTATGCTTATGTAGTAGAAGTAATAAGCTGACACGCAGGCCGTGTGATGTGGACATGGCAATACAACACATAGATATGTATATCTAACTATGTACAAATAAAACTAAAGTTATATATGAGAACTGTCACACACGTTTGTAACCCTGAGAAATGAGTTCGAATCCCTCATTTCTGACTACTGCACGTTTACAACCGGAACATAATAATGCATTCACTGATAGAAATAAAAATAACTTCCGTATCCGAACCCTAATCCCATTTAGGGTCTTTCAGAAATTTCTTGTTCGTGTTTTTCCTTTATCATTGGGATAATACGAAGTTTGAGCTAAAACATAACAAGATATTTACTGCTCTATAATAAATAATAAGATAAAGTAAGAAATAAAGATAAGAGAATAAATAAATCTGATATCAGTATGGCTAGTTTTAATGATTATTTTAAAACCTGCCAAGTTCAAATATCAAACATATTTTCAAATATAAAAGCTTTTAATATTTTTCAAGCCATTTGACAATTTAGGAATACATATCTAGCTGTCGCTGATTTAGCATCGCTTACGTATGAACTGAAATAAAAATATAATTTGAAAACATCCATATTGATTTTGAAAATCCTATCTAAATGATATCTCACACGTTTCAATAAATCAGAGCTCCGATTTTGCCATCTGCATACAAAAAAGTTGAAAACTTACAGGTAAAGTAGCGAAGCTCACCAATGTTAAATAAATTTAGCTTTCGCATTTTTCTGATTCAAAATTCTATGCTTTACTTCATATAAATGATTTTTTCCATGTAACTGTATTTACCTACTGTAGTTATAGGTACAATACCAAGTAGTTTGTTTCGATTTCTCGCATCACACTGTTAAAATACGAATTGGTGGATCAGCAAAATACAAGAAATAATTGCTAGTAGTAACAATCATTATATGGATCTGGATGTGTGCCCGGTGTATGGCAATAGGCTCACCACCTATTCCATTGTGGGACGTAAACGTAACTGGTGAAATG
>DWEM01000741.1:0-17089 GCA_018245935.1 Agara belti belti
CGTGAGCGCTTGTTTTGAGCCGTAGCTCGTGCTAAATTTGCTAATCATTGTTTTCCAACATTTCCCATGTTACTGTTTTCGATGTCAATTGTTTTTCTGTTTGCACCTATTTGTTATACGGATGGGAGGATTAAAAGATGAATATTAACATTGGTATGTAGTGAAATAATAAGGTTGTTTTGCACCAGGCCGTTGGAGCATAATATTGTTTGATATCTACGAGTATATACACATATTTATGGGGGAATAGAAAACTTTGTGCTACAAATTACTAAAAATGTACAAAAGATCCATGAAAGACTTATTAAATATGTAAAGTTACATCACATACAGATTTTTTAGAGAATACACCTAATCCAACAATACATTAATATTCGTCTTCCAGATAAACGTCCAGCGAGACATGTTGTTGGCCCATTTCATATGGCTTCTTCTATGTTACGCTAAATACGCGCGAAGCAATCTTTTAGCTGAATATGAGGATATATCAAAGAATATACTTTTCCCGCAAGATGAAGAGTCCGTGTCGCTGCCTGTGGAGTTAGGACAGGACAGGCTGTCGGGCTGTATCTGTCGGGCCAGCGCCAATCGCAAACTCGTCGTGTGCTTTGGTAACTACGAATGTAGAAGATTTCCAAAGGTAATTTATGGCATATTGCGAGTGTCCGCTACGCTATTCACAAGCTTTTGTCTTTGTTCATCGATCATCAATAGTCAATCAAGTTAATATTGCGAACGTGAAATTGTGTTTCCATAAAAGTTAAAATTGAGCTATAAAAAATGCAGTATTTAGTCTTTCTTTTCACGAGCTATCAAGTGAAGCATTACACTAAATCTACAAGTATGAGCTCAATATTATACTCTAGAAGTATCTTCATAACGTTCTATTTACTGGAGTAATATTTCATTAACTTTATCATTATTAACACCGTGGGCCTAATCCTTCAATAAACTGAACTGGTGTGTATGTATAGGAATTATTGAGAATAACATTATGGTGTGATATCGACGGCTGTTACATCCTTTGTTTATCATTTTCAAGAAGGAACATAGTGCCTCGCTTATTACATTTAATCTTTATTTTTACGTCTGCAATGCACTGATGCGTTAAGAAAGTTTTAAAGGCTGAATATTTAAAAAACTGTAATCTTTTAGTTTGTTAGCATTGTGTTACCGCAATATCCACGATGTGTTATGTTTAACATGTTTATGTTGTGATGTTCCGTTTTGTGAAAATGCATACGTTTCCGCGTCATGTGTTGGTCGTGCCGCTTACATAACGCATCACTGTCGGTATTATAGATAAGTATGATTCGCTATATTACCTACTGCATATAACTTTATCTTAATACTTTCATAACAAAAAGGTTCCTTTCATTTTACGAAAAAGTGATCCTTAAAAAATATTGTAATAATCTTGTCGAAATACAATTATATTTTCCAAAATACTCATTAGCTTATATAGTAAAGGCGAATATTGATTTTCAATTTTATGAATTGCATTTTTTTAAATATTTTTTTTTTCTCTTTCAGGTTATTATGCAAAGCGAGATCCTTATAGTCAGAACATCGGTAATAGCTAAAATTCTCAAATCCGAACTAAACTCTTTAAATTATCTCAGTGTTTTGAAAATAGAAGCTAACCATCAACTGAGATATTTAGAGCCAGGTCTTTTTCAAAACTTAACTAAACTGCAGCAGTTATCAATATCGTACAATACAGCCATACATTCAATTCACGAGGAAACATTTAAAGGTCTGATAAGTTTGAGAAACTTGACGTTGGTCAATAACGGTTTTACGAATATCATGCAGTTAACTTCAGCGTTCAGACCGAGTATTTTACCATCATTAAAAGGATTGGACTTATCGGAAAACTCCTTCGAACAAATACCTGAAAATGCATTCTTGCCCATGATAGGTAATAAGTTAAGAAGACTTGAAATTAATTTATGTCAACTAGAATTCATACATCCTAAAAGTTTCTTACCTAATAAAAATCTCAAAGTCTTACGCATGAGAGAAAATGAAGTGAACGCTAGTTTAATAGGCGAATTTTTAATTGTTATGATGAAAAATGATATGAGCTTGACCGAACTGGACTTATCCGGTATGGGCTTTCGAAGGCAACCGCCCAGGCCTTTGATGGACATCATAGCTAAAACTTCAATACAGAAGCTAATGCTTTCTGACAACCAATTCGAAATAATATCTGATAATGCCTTTCCAAAAATGCCGAAAATTGAGGTGTTGGATTTAAGAAGAGTATTTGCAATATCAATTAGCGAAAATGCATTTGAACCTATCAAGTTTCCAAGTCTCAGAGTACTTTTGTTAGGAAGCAACAATTTGCCTGGTATACATAAAAAACATATATCTAGTCAGCAATTATTACTATTAGACTTGTCATATAACAGAGGGAGTTCCGTCAGTCCCTTGTACTACGAGATTGACAGGGAAGCGTTCAGTAGGTGTCATCAATTACGAGTTCTCAATTTAGCTTATAATGGTATAAAATCTATTTTTCATTACACTTTTGTTGGACTTGACAAGTTAAAGATATTAAACTTAGAAAATGGTACGATATTTCATATCGGCGACGGAACCTTTCAACCTATGAAACACTTAGAAATGCTCAATTTGGCAAATAATCCATTGTCGTCTAACGCGAACCTAACGAGCGCCATGTTTGAAGGTTTGAATGAATTAAAAATTATTATTTTGAAGAATTGCGGTATAAGAAGATTCAATGATGACGATAACATTTTTGAAATGATGCCTAAATTAACGCATCTTATACTTAGAAACAATCTAATTTATTACATCACAGCAGAGACGTTGAAACCTATGAAGTTACTGCAAGTGCTAGATCTAAGTGAAAATCTCCTGATGTCTTGGTGGCAGCCTTTGTTCCTGGCATCTGGCGTACATCCACATAGTCTTTATTTAACGAACAACAAAATTTCACATTTCACTATAAGTATGATTCAAGATTTAAATTATTTACTTGAAAACGTCGGGAACACGTCTGTTGATATAAATTTAATGGACAACGTTTTTATATGTGATTGTAACGCTATGTACAAAACTTATATGTGGCTGCAAGTGAACGGTTCTGCTGTTCTCAATCAATACTTCGCTAACTCTAAGTTTCAATGTAGTAGCCCAGATATTTGGGAGGATCGCAGAGTAGCGGAATATCTGTCATCCATCAAACAGTTACGTTGTTTAGTTTATAAGAAAATATCGAGTATAATGTTGTTAATGTGGACTGCCCCTTCATTAGTAGTTGTAGTATTATTACTAGTAGTTTTTTATGTTTCCTATAGATATAGAATATATATAAGATACTGGATATTTCTAACTAAAGTTGCATTAGGAAAACGGTTAATGTGGAAAACATCACAAAAGGACACAAGAGATAGGACTTACAAATATGATGCCTTTGTGTCCTATTGCAATGAAGATAGAGATTTTGTTGCAGAAATGATAACACAGTTAGAATCAACTCAACCGTATTTAAAATTATGCATTTATGAAAGAGATTTTGAAATAGGAGCATTTATTTCTGAATCTGTATCAAATAGTATTAACGATAGTAGATATATAATTTTGATTATAAGCAATAGTTTCGCACAATCCCATTGGTGTCGTTGGGAGATGAATCTTGCTGAGTATCATCGTTTGTTTCTTGAAGATGGTACGACGTACGATCCACTGATATTAATAAAAATTGGTGACATAGAAAATAAATATTTAACAACATCACTAAAGTATCTGTTGAAAACCAAAATTTACCATTTATGGGACGAAGAAAAACGTGATGAATTTTGGAAAAAACTTCGGGCTGTATTAATTAAGAACATGTAAATATGACCATATTATAATTTAAAATAAAATGCCGTGTTCCAAAAATTTATTGTTTTTATTATATATTATTCCTTCTAGTACTTCTTTATAACAAAATTCTACCAATTTAACTGGTAACTAGTTTAATTTAACCAATTGAACTGCAGAAATATTCTAAAACTGTTACTGACATGTTACCTTAGATATTCAATAAAAAAATAATAAATTAAATTGATCATGTCATGGATATAAAAATTGTAATTTGTACTTATAGATGTATGATTAATAATAACCACCCTCTCCATTTTTAGAAATAGTAACGCGCCTGTGTTCTATTGATACGAATATTAGTTCATATTAATTAACTGCATTTATGCTAAGAAATACTAACTGCATAAATTTTACTGATTGAACCATTCTTCCAGTCCAGTTATTATTACAATGCTAAAACGTGCGATAAAATATATTGTTAAATAAAAATATATTGTTTATTTATTCGTCGAGAGTAGCAAACGAGCATTAAGTAATCACAAGCGGCCGCTGCCGCCCATGGACATCTTTGACACATTTCTAATAGGACTATATGAATTTAGTTAACATTTCTATTCCGTCTTTTACGAGGTCGATTGGAGGCTATACATTGTCTCCAACCTTTTCTGAACGTAAAGTTTTTTTCCAGATGCAGATAGAAAGCGAATCACTGAAAGTGAGAACAACTGTTATAGCAAACATTTCAAAGGGCGATTTGGGCGATTTCTATTTCCTCAACGACTTGAAAATAGAGTCCAACCATTATTTGAAATATCTTGAACCCGGACTATTCAGAAACATGTCTAGATTGGAACAGCTTTCCATTTCGTATAATATTGGCCTTGTATCACTTCGTGAAGGAACTTTCGATGGATTGACGAGTCTTAAAAATTTATCTTTAGTCAATAATTTATTTACTAACATTGCTGATTTATCAAAACTGCTAACAACTGTTATTTTACCTAGGCTTGAAGAATTAGACTTATCGGAAAATCCTCTAAAGAGCATATTTAAAACAGATTTCTCCTCGATGAAACGCTCGACACTGAGAAGACTTAAAATGAATTTGTGCAGTCTAGAATATGTTCACCCGGACAGCTTCGTACCATTAAAAATGCTTACACACTTATCTGTGGGTCAAAATAATTTAAATTCGTCTTTGGTAGGTAATTTTTTATTAAGTATGTCAGTGAAAGGTATCAGTTTAACTCTAATAGATTTATCTGGAATGGGCTTCCGAAAACAGCCTCCCCGAAAATTATTAGATATTATTGCTATGACTACAATTTCAAGGCTAATACTTGCTGACAATCACTTCGAAGTAATCAGTGATGACTCGTTTCCAATAATGAAAAATATAGAAGAAATTAACTTGAATCGTGTTTTTGCTTTGCATATTAGCGCACGTGCTTTTGATCCAATCAAATTCCCTAATCTACAAGTTCTCTTGCTAAGTGGAAACAACTTTTATGGGAAGTCTCAGATAAATATACCTAGTAATAGTCTTTTGGTCATGGATTTGTCGTCAAACGGCGACCACGCTTCAAACCGTTATTACTATGATATTGATAAAAATTCTTTTCTGAATTTTAACGAACTGAGGGTACTTAATCTGGCGTACAATGCAGTTAAGTCAATTTTCAATTATACTTTCTGCGGACTAGAAAATTTAAGAATCCTTAATTTGGAAAATAGCTCTGTTTATTTCGTGGGCGGGGAAGCTTTTAAACCTATGAAAAAATTGCAGCTATTGAATTTAGCAGACAATCCGTTAGGGCGAATCACAAATTTAATTGGAAATATATTTGAAGGTCTAGAAGAGTTAAACGTGTTGATTCTTAAGAATTGTGGAATTGATAAATTCAACGACAGTAATAATCCATTTGAAAAAATGCCGAATATCAAAACGTTAATTCTGAGAAAAAATCTATTGCGGTACATCACGGCGGAGACTTTGAAGCCACTGAAGGAACTTGAAATTTTGGATTTAAGAGATAACATTTTGGTGTCTTGGTGGAAACCAATATTTTTAAGTGCCGGAGTGCGTCCTACTAGTGTATACTTATCGAATAACAAAATAACACACTTCACTGGTAATATGCTTCTGGACATAAATTATTTACTAGAGAACCGCAGCAATCTTAACGTGATCATAAATCTGTTGGACAACGTGTTCGATTGTGACTGCAATTCTATGTATCAAACCTACTCGTGGCTACACATAAACGGATCGATGGCGCTGAAGCAGTACTTATATAGTTCGAAATTCTTGTGTAATAACCCGGGCGTATGGGAGGATCGGAGAGTGGCGGCATTTCTGGCAGCTATACCCACTTTGCAATGTTCTGTTTACATCAAAGCCACGAGTACTCTTTTACTAGTTTGGAGCGCTCCAACATTGGTAACGGTTTTTTTATTGATACTACTGGTAACGCTGATATATAAATATAATGTATACATAAGCTATTGGATATTCATATCTAAAGTGGCTCTGGGCAGGAAATTCATTAGGAAATCATTAAAAGCAGATGCTACCCAGCGCAGGTGTTGCAAATATGATGGATTCGTGTCATATAGTAATGAAGATAGAGATTTCATCGCGAAAATGATATTTCACTTGGAATCCACTCAGCCTCGATTGAAATTATGTATTTATGAACGTGATTTCGAAATAGGGTCGTTCATATCCGAGTCCGTGTCCGCCAGCATACATGAAAGTCGGTATATAATTTTAGTTATAAGCAACAACTTTGCTTAGTCCCAATGGTGTCGGTGGGAGACCCACCTAGCGGAGTACCATCGACTGTTCCTCGAAGACGGGACTGCGTACGACCCCTTGGTGCTAATAAAAATAGGTGACGTGGAGAACAAATATTTAACGACCACTCTTAAGTACCTGCTGAAAACGAAGATCTACCACTCGTGGAATGAGCAGCAATCTCAAGAGTTCTGGGTGAAGTTGAAAAATGTTATAATGAGGAAATGATGTAATGAGTAACTGTCACCAGCCATGACCTTGACATATTTAAGCTCATCCATTATGTTTAAAGCCCATTTACTGAGAATTGATGTTGATGTTGCACAATCTATGTTCAGATTGTAGTTCGTCTGATTGGAGGCAGCGTTTACTGTATTATTTTATACTATTTTATAATTACTATCTAGTGTAATCTAATAAAGATCTGGTTACACTATATATTGTTTCCTATTTCATTAATTTATTCTTAATTTACTTTATTACCTGATAAGTTACCCAAAATATTGCTAGAACAGTAATATTTTATAGATACAGCATATGACTTTCGCCTTCTATATCGATATGAAGATTCTATAATGACTTTTTTCTAATAAAAGCTCGGCTTGAAGTGTATTATTATTACACCTGTTTTATTTATTTCAATCAATTGTTATCATCGGTATCGATATGCAAACAATACGGTGGTCTTTTAAATTGAGTCGTTTGCACATGTCTCACGTACCGAGTAGGGTTGCCACCTTGTACCTGTAGCAAGACTTGCTATTAATGTTATACCTAACTGCAACTAATCAAGTCAAAAATCATAACATCGAATCTAAATATGACTTCACGTGATTATTACATACCGCTGAAGACATAACGAAATAACGCATTTATATAACTCTTATAAAAAATAAGTAAAATTCTGAAATATGTCTTATAATAAAGATTACCTCCCTACATAGATAATATTTTTTAGTGCTTTTAGATCACGTCGTAGTAAAATATGATTGTTCATAAACAAACACGCCAGAATCGGACCTAATAATGCTCGGGTGTTCATTGATAGGACAGCACGATGGCAACCCTAATTATGACCCACTTGTGAGATGCAACGTTCGGCGGCCGTCGAGTAGAAAGTAGTCGCGACTGATAGACATTAGTGTTGCGCGGTCCGGCGCAATATTTGCCTTTCTCGAGGATATCGAGACTTTCGTGCTTCGTACACCTCTCGACGGTTACGTATCTACAAGCTTTACGACGGACAATTTTGTTATCCTAAGGGTTACCTTGGTGGATAAACGTTAATTATTGATAACCAGTGTATCGATAATAATATTTTAAACAACTTTTTAAAATTCGGTAATTAATTGTTTGTGTTTATAAACATAATAAAATAGAGGTCATAGAAAATAACAGATAATACATATTTTAGTAAGAGTTAAATTGTTTGACCCTACGCACGCGAATGTAATTTTATGCATATCTGTACTAACATACACATACTTAGTTAAAAGATAGTTATATATATTGATACTTATATATTGCATCGTCTGTGCTATTACGCCTGAGACAATTTATGTCACTCATAGTAACCATTGCGAATTGAAAAAAATATTATAGTTTCATTTGAAAACAAAGAATTATGTAATGTTCGCTTTGCGATGAATGATACGATTGTAAGGACACCGATTAAATTATTTTACGGCCAAAATACCAAAATGAACGACCTGTAGCAGTTTATTATATTAATGAATTATTATTATGATATTTATTCTTATAAACAGTTGTAACGCGCTTAACATATTTCCGACAAGACCCTCTTAAAAGATCATTTTTAGAGACAACCTGAAACAATCTACGGGCATTTCATAATTGAAACTGCCGTCGAGAGAAGGGGGCTGTTGATTTTGTTCATGTGAAATTATCAGACATAATTCATTATAACTTGTTAACAATTTTATACGTCATGCCATAAATTCGTTTATAGAGGGACCGAATTTGTATTTAGATAAGAACCTTATGTAAAACGTGTATTCCACAATAAACGAAAATTAATTTGATGTATATTTCGAAATAAGTAATGCTCATTATATATGTATTGTATAGAGAAATTGCTCCAACTATAATACTTATGGATAATTCAGCTGGGCAAGTGGTCTGCGCTTTCTTAACACAATCGTTTTGACACCGATAAGTAATATCGGTTAAGTACTTACTTTCCAACTGTGTGTGCTCGTGGATGAAAGTTATTGGATTTAATAAAATTAAAAAGATTTCTAACGAAAGTTCACAGTGGCTTCAGTTGTGAGCGGAACTGAGCTGCAGGTGGAGCCTCCTCTCCTTCTGCCTCCTTCAGGTAGAGCTTTTACTGTGGTGATCGCACAGCTGGTAAACTACACTTATATATCTTTTTAAACACATACATAGATAATTTTACACGTATGTAGATACAGGGCAAAACATTCGAGCTTTTCAAATAATATTTGGCCTAAGTGGGAACGAACCTACAGCCCCCAGCTCAGCTGTCATTGACATTTATCACAGTACCATTACGTTGCGAATGTTATTAGTATAACTAGTCTTATGACTTATTAAACTGTTAGGGGCGTTTAAGTCATCATGAAAGCTGTTGACTTATGTTTATCGGGTTGTGACGTTAGCTTTGTGGTTCCAGCAATGAAAAAACAAGTATAAGAGTTTATTATTATAAATAAATAATTCTCGAGACCATCTAAACGTTAGTTATTTAAGTCAAACTAGATGAATATTAATAAGTATTTAATTAAATGCATAGATTATCCTACTTACTTTTTACTACGAGCGTTGCTAGAAAATGCTTACTCCTGCAATCGACTGAAAATCCAGATAATAATAAAAAATAGCGGGCCTAGCCTAAACCTTACCCACCTAGTGTTCAAATACACCATTATTTTAATTTATAGCTAGTAACTAACAGCCAGTAAGCACAACACATTCAAAGCAGTAACAATTATACACAACATTATCGTCATAGACTAATTAAGCTAATTAAAATTTAATTAAGGATGATGCCTTTCGATTTTAAAGTAGCAGGTCGTCTTGCGTCGGCCGTCATTGTTTTGGCGCGAGAGAAAACGCCATTTTCATTCAAGATATCGCCGCGGGATAACGGTGCGGCGCACGCGCATCCACCTTTCCTTTTCACTCAATAGAAAATAATATATACACGAAAGAGACAACTGCTAAGACGAGCAGCAAGCGATTACTCGACTGACCTACTCATTCGCACACACTCTTTCTTAGCTAGCAAGCGGAACCTAATTTTTCTGTCGTGTGAATTAGTAATGTAACGCGATGCTAGACGAATTAAGACCGTGAAATAACAGATATTATACTGATTAATAACCAACTGCTGTTATAAGATAATATGTTTTTTACGCAGTATCGAATATTACCTACATTACACTGAGCTGCTAGATAAGTAATTTATGAGCAGGACCTACTTATTTGATATACGTCAATATTTAAGAGCTCTATCTAAGGATTGTAAATGATTCCATTTCGAATTATGACACGACATTTCATCTATTCACTACTCAGATTGATATTTAAACGAATGGATCAACTTGTATGATATCCGAGTAGATTGTCTTTGTTATTGGTGCCGATAAGTGGATTTAACGGAAAGTAGTTTCTGTTCAATTTGACACCAATGACTAATATGTATGATATTATTACGTTATCTTGTAAGACCTTTAAGTTGTTTTCCAACGATGATTTATCTAGATTGAATCCTAGACAGATCAGACGGTTACATAATTAGCCGATATCAATCCTTAATAAAACATAGGCATCCATCAAAGGTCACCACCAAAGTCCGGTCTGCATCTCTCGTCGACTAATTTCTTCGCGTCACTCTGGAAATATCGAGCCTACGCACAGGTAGGGTGGAAGTTGAAGGATAAGAAAGAACGTCGATATTGAAGAACTTGCGGCGCAACCCATCATAATCGGGGAAGAGAAAGCGCATAGACTCCGAGGGCTTGGTCACGTGTGAAGATCCATCCCGATGTAAACAGAGCCTATCTGGTTCGACCAAATGGTTGACGGCCGGTTGGTCGCTCCAAGTACCAACAGACTGACGCAGTGGAAGCGGTCCTTTGCGAAGTCTAAGCTATTAACTGGCGTGATAAAGCAAGAGATCGCAAAACATCGCAAGCACTCATATCGGAGCCAAGACACATTTTGATTCAAAAGCATGAAAATACCAGTTACTTAGTTGTTACTAAACATATACTATATGGTTACTAAAGATATATGTTTGGCAACTTCATTAGATTAGATCAATTTATTGAATTACCTAAATCGAAGTCTATCAGCAACCGTTAAGATCAATATCGTGAACGTAGAATACCAGTACGATAAACTTTATCAAGACAAATAAGGAAGATCGATGATCTAAACGAAGGTAAGGCGACATTAGACCAGATAATCATTAAATTGTCTTGCTGATATTCTGTTCAATTAATGGTATACCTACTGAAAGGACTGCATGGTTATATCAATAACGAATATTATTGTCCCTTATTATTCTTTTTAATATAAGGGTTCTAATGACAATGTTTTGAGACAACTCCACATACGGCCATCTGATCCCAAATTAAGTAGAGTCTGTAAACTGTCACCTGATAAACTACATATAAATAATATTGATGCAAAACAAACAACAGTCGAGTGGTAATGAGAAACTGCTACTTTGGCTTCAACCGAACTATAATTCAAATGTGTTCGATTCTTGAAAATAGTAGTTGTGATAGTAATAAAGGGGCGGTGAACTTTCTTCCTTTCCTTTAGGGCTGATGGCTTGAAGCTATCAAACAGCTGCGTTGCATCCAAGTGCAGTCCTTGAGAGTGGCATTGCGAAAGTATTACAGTCGGTGGCGAGCCGCGATACCGTGCGCACGTCCACCATGCCCCTGCCGAGCGCGGTCCCAGTGAAAGTTCGTTAGAGAAATGAGGCTCACTATCGCCTTTCTGTTTGTGGTGAGTGCTAATTACATTAAAAGTGCTAATTGAGGGTGCCACTGCAATGGCGACGCTTTTCCGTGTAGCCCGCAGAAAACTTTCTACCAAATGGATCTTGTTGGCCTGGAGAGGTGACCATCTCCCGAGGTTGTATATTTGATTTTACCAATCATTAGATGTTAAAATTAAAATTTTTTGAAAGGCGATGTCGAATTAGTAGCGTCTTATGTAGAGGTATAGCTAGAACGAAAGATTCCTAAACAAGTATTGAGATTCATAAACTATTTTACCACACTTAGAAATCAATGTGCAAGTAAACGAAACCAGAAAACTTAGCTTTCATAATACAGTATGCCCTTAACTACTGAATTTATTGAACAGTTAAGAATGTTGAGTTGTAAATAAAAAATACTTTTCATTTCATAAACGATACGCCGGCTTTAAATCTGAAGTGTTTGCAGAGAGTGCCGACTTAGACGAATGTAATATTTAATTTTGATTAAATAGCATCAATCGAAGCAATACCTATTGCAGCTATTTAGGAAATCACTAGTGTTAAGAATCAATTTAAGGTAAAATGATGTATTTTGTAAGCAGACATCGAAAAACATTAAAAACTGTGGTGCGGGGTATAAGTCGGAATTACGGATTATTGTCATTACATTGTGTCCGTCCAATTTTCCTCACGTTGCCAAAATGTTTATATGAAGGAAATTACGTAAGGCGATCACAGAAACTTCTTCAACACGTTCGTTCATAATCAATGGAAACGCAATTCCATGCCATTGATCAGGCTCCAATGATGATACAATATGGACTCGAACATGGTTACAGGAAACCAATCAACGATATGGGTATCAATCCGCATTTTCTACATGTCACCCCGTGATGTATGTGGTCTGGTTGTTCGGAGCCTTGTATGAAAGCGGGCCGACTGGCAGAGTCGGCAAGAACGTGGGAAGCGGGCCAAGCAAGCTCGCACCCATTTTTTACAACGACCGCCACACACCTTCAACCAAATCGCGCACGCCACTCCGATCTCTATCGCTAGCTGGATACGAACCCGATTCGCTTACACGAAAATCGAAATCTTCGAATTTGATTTTGATAACGTCTTTACGAATCAAAGTTTCTAAGATGAGTCCAGCGCAATTAGACGCCGTGAGACTGATATTGTAATAAAAATTGAGTAAAATGCGACAATAATTGGTTTAAACGAACTTGGGTGAGGAAACGAGACCGTAAGAAATTAATTTGTTCCATGTTTCATACCTGGATTTTTATGTTATCCTAGATGTAGATGATAAGCATCTTATTAACCGTTTTGTGATGAAAATGGCTTTCCAAAAGTAGGAACTGATGGATGCTGAGTATATTAGAGATATTTCAAGTGATATAAAAAAGATACATTAATGTAAAAGATATTAATAACAACAAAAGGCGTGAATTTCAAACACTTACCTACTTACATAGATTATTTTACGTCCGGACACAGGACTGTCCGGGATCATCACACAATTAATTGTATTTGGTGGAAACCGAACCACAAATCCGTCCATAACAAGTTGAATAGTTAATTTCTAACATTGGGAGTAGTTTCAATAAGTAAACATTTTAAGCAGTACGTTTGAATGCAAATGTCATTCCAAACTCATACTTTTATTCGGGCTTGAGGTAAATCCATACAATTATTGAACTTCCAAATCACACCTTATATGTCGTAGTCGTGATAATCAAATCAAATAACTGAGCCATCTCTCCGCTCTCTTGAACTCTTACAAAATCTGATGTGTGTATTATCCGTGAATCTGTAAATATTTATAATTAATTCTCCTGAATTCTAAATAAACTCATCGACAGTACATATATAAATTAGAAGATTACATGACTAATTGAACATAATTTTAGGTAACATCTTAGGTTATTTGCATCAGTCTGCAGACGCCGCGAAAGTTCGATTTCTCCTATATAAGCCTACTTATTCCCCGAAGAAAACTAATCGAATAGTTAATAGACTCTGTCACTGACTCAACATTTATTACCGTTAATCTGCTTAATATCTAATAGTAATATGAATTACCTGTATACTCCATTTTACTTGTATATTTTACTAATTATTTTGCCTACTAATGAGCGTTTCCTTTTCTCTTTAATTTTATTTTTACAGTAAGTCAATTTCCCATCCACAATTATAAATCCAATCAAAACGTATTTATTATTTAAAAGTTAAAAAGTAGAGTTTCGTATTACTCGATTAAATATCAAATCAATAAGTCTGTTGATTTCAATAGTGATTAAGTTGTAAAAGCTTTAGTCCCTACCCTCGAGCGAGTTCAAAGCTTGAGATGTTTCTTGATTGTCTTGTAATCATTATAAAACTGGCTTTTAAACGCTCCACCGGAAATTATCCAAAAAACTTGTTTCCGGTTACGTATGTTGTTTATGTCTTAACGTTTGTCACAATTCGTATCCGGTTTCTCCGCGTAGTCTGTAGCCACTATTTTGCTTTCTAGATAATACAA
Organism: Agara belti belti; assembly: GCA_018245935.1. NCBI lineage: Eukaryota > Metazoa > Arthropoda > Insecta > Lepidoptera > Hesperiidae > Agara > Agara belti. The sequence goes on from DWEM01000741.1 coordinate 14,146, forward strand.
TTTCGAAACTAGCTTCGGTCCGCATCGTGTACAAGATATCGCGTCGGACCGACTGCCTCTAGTCGACGAGTACGGCGACCACGTATATTACGCTTCATATTATCACGTATCCGATGCAACAAAAAATAGATCACTATCTACGGCTACTGTGACGTCACACAACTTGCTCCCAAATACCATCAGTCACTTTCACTCGCATACCTGTCGCCACCTGTGCACCGGCATAGACATCAGAATGAATTACGATATGCCAGCACCTCTCTTTTGTTTCTTATATAACTGCCGCTTCATTTAAGAACCTGTTCTCATATACGATATACCTTTTCACTTATGTTAGTCAAATTTTGTTTTATAATTAGTGGCTTATCTCATCCGGTTACGCCTAACTTTTCTAAAGCTTCACCTAAATGGCGATGTGAACAACAAGTTAGTTTAACTCCGAACATGATAAATGTTAATATAACCAAAGCGAACTGTGGACATTTCCAATTCCCTTTCGGTGAAATAGCTTTGATCCAGGTGTACGCAAATAATTTTAATCAAAGCATTATATTTCTATTCATCGTCCATTGCTTTTATTTTTTTATGGTTTATAACCTGTAACAATTCATACTTCATGGTTGAAAACAGATGTCTCTGGGCTAGACTAATCATAATGTCAGCTTGCATTTATTTCTGTTCAATATTTTAATAGCATTAAGCTGTTGGCGTAGTTACTGGCCAGTAAGGGATTTCAAATTGACATATCAAAAGTTCTATTACTTCTTAGAAGAACAAACCCGTTTAGGAACTCTTTGTTATTCTCCTTAGTTTCTTATCCTTTGAGCTCTAAACTTGGTAAAATCAAATCTCTCCTTGCACTGTCATTTTAAAACTTTTTAAATGCGATGTCACTTAGCGAATTTCCATTTTCATTTAATCCTATCAGCTTTGAACGTCCTTCAAACTGTCCAGTGTGCTTAAAAAACGGTCTACATTTAAAGTAGGTATACAAAATTTTGGTCGCTTAGGACTCAGTTTGGGTACAAACAGTAACGGTAGCGCGGGCCTACACGCGCCATAATCAGATGACGTCACGGCCAACATCTCGTGTTCCACATTAGTTTTTCAAAGTAAACTAACGGCCTATATGTCCGTGTTACAAACACCTATATCCTGATCATGAGGCAGTGATAGCAGAAACATCTTGGCCGGCTGTATCTTGAATATTACTTCGTGGGCACTAGATTATATTCACTGTATCATTACATACTCATCACATCTCAATGACGTTAAAGGTTTATGTCCGTGGAATTGAACATTTTATTAGTAATTATATTTTACGATTTTATTAACTTTCATTTACTAGACATTGAAAACTCTCTCATTATGAGAGGACACTCAGTTCAGCAGTAGACCAACAAAAAGGGTTAAAAAAAGAGTCATTAAAATTTTTTAAAAATGTTTCAATTATAAAAAGTGTAGGTAGGTCTGTAGGTTAATGGCTTAAAATACATACTATGGTAAACACACACATGTCTACGATAAATGAAACACATTTGAATTTACAAACTTGTTATATCAGATATCTGGAATAATTTCTTAAAAAACGAAATCTGAAAGATGCCATGATTAAGACTAATGTACTACCTATTTACCTTGATTCAGGCCTCTTTTGTTTCAAATACAGTGCAAATAAAAATAACATCACATTTCGAATTAAGGCCATTCTTGGATGTTTGTTAAAGAATTATTATCCGCGTGTTTACAAGACAACACAAACATGCCAACACATAGCTGTTAAAGCTGATATAAACAACAAACGCACTAACGCAGACGGCTCCGTCTCGTCTTCACGGGAGATTAACCTAAATACTTGGACTGCGTATTCTAGCGCTAATGAGCTCTTTGGGTTAAACGTTAAACGTTAATTTTGTTGGCCATAAAGATGATATCTCTGATAACCCGAGTCATACAAAACTACGAGTATCTATTAATCAACAATAGCCTTATGACAAAATTAACATGTTCATCAAGATTACATTAAAAAAACAAGCTAATTTTATTGTTTCTGAACGCAACAGATACAAGAAAGTGACTTATATTTCTTGTAATAATTTGTATCATCTTGTCGTAAAGTTCTCATTTATTTGAACCCGAAATTACGTGATTGGCATTTCTCTAGTTAGTATGTAAAAATATATTATATGAAATTACAAATGCTATTCGCTTGCCAACCTTCGGAGGATTATGCGCTTGCTGCCTTTAAAGGGCCGCGATTACCAAACGATTGTTGCTCCACCTTAGCTCGTAACGTGATTTCCGTAAAGAGAGCGTAGAAAGTTCGAGCTAAAAGTGAAATGCAAATGTGATCAGCTCAATTATATCTTCAATTAGTGTCGCGGCGAGTGGGCGCTTACTTTCGTTTGGGCTGCCGAACAGGTGATCAATGTAGATTATAAGTACATTACAAAGTAGCCGAAAATAAGAACGAATAAGAATTTATTATCCTGTTTGCCTTTCTGGTATAATGACGAAGTAGGTACTACTTTTTACTACTAACATCCAACAGATTTTTAAATGACACAACGCTGAAATATATTTCTCATAGCCGAGTAATGTACCTTCGTTTACCTATTTTGTTTAACAATATCGAGATAAACATTAGTAAAATACCCGATTGTTTGCAAGTAGGCAATATGGACAGCGGGCTCTGCGGGCTACGACTACGCGTCGGCCTGCGCGCGCCCCTACCGGACCAACCGTGCCTCGGCATTACCCGACGCCCCCTGCGATCTGAGCAAGCAGAGCTACTGCACCACCCCGGGGAACAGTTACCCCTGGCACGCAATACGGCGCTTCGTTAGAGAAAACCAGGTAAAATTTAATTAGCTTAAGATATTCAATCGATCGGTCGATCTAATTTAGATATATGTATTATATGTATCTCCCTCTTATACTTTAT
>DWEM01000742.1:0-17080 GCA_018245935.1 Agara belti belti
GGGGGGGGGGGGGGGGGGGGGGGGGGGGGTTCATAATAATTAGTTCTTCTGGCAATAGCTGTAGGCAACCAAAAACTTAGCTAAGTTACAACTACAAAATAATTTAAATTAATATATTCCATATGCTTATACATATATATAGGTTTATTTGCATATTTTGTTTAAGAAATTTGACGTGATCTTATTTATCATTACGTAATTGATGACATGTTGAAAATCACGCTAGAGGTATTACGGCCGTGAAATAACGGCTATTAAAAGCTTGCAATGCAACGTCAAAAGGCAATCGTAACGACGTTTTTTGTGCGATGGACGTCGTCTTTCTCCTCGACCACGACAAAGTAATCGCTAGTCAGCGCGTTCTGGTGTCGACCCCGACTGCGAAAATTTGTTCACACAACGAATACAAGAAATATACTGTAGGTTGCGGGTACCTCATTACGCCCCGCATATATTCTTCGCATATTCTACGAGCTGATGTCGAAAGAACAGTCTCCTATACTTTGCATTTTTAGTAGCTTTTATTAGTATTATATCCTCTTATGATGAGTTAAAATTATTACATAATATTTCTCTTTGTAAATTTGTATCAGATGTGGTGAGAAAAATATGGAAAAACCGTAATTTGAACTACTCGTAGATTATTTGTATATTTCATAAACAACTATGATATACTTTTTTAAATAACTATCCTAAACAATATGGAACACTATTCGAGTGGTTTGTCCACAAAATTCTTCCTTGCGTTTTGTAATCGCATATCATCAGCCTCGGAACTAGTAAACCCCCATTTTTACCGCATCTTGTACAAACAAAGCACTGTCGAAATCCGTCTTTGTACGCGTCTCTTTTGTTATTGCTGTTTTTTGTTCGCTTTGCCAAAGATATCATTCAAGGTTAAACATTAAAAACGTACAGGAGGAAGATACGTCACTTACACCTTATGCGACGTGAACGTTCAAACGTTATGTATAATGGCTCTCGAGTGCATAGTTTTGCATCAGTCACGCAACGCATCAACGGGGACCCTTTTTTCATACTGTGGTTCAAGGTGGCATTTACATTAATGTTAACTTCGTCGTGAACACAGTGTTGCGATTTTTTTATTTATTTCTAAGATTTGCTTGTATTATTTGACGTCCAACAGTTGTAAGTCACTACTTTCTCCTACTGTATTTTTATTTAGTTACGAATTAATTATTCTCTATTGTGTGAGTGGATTATACAACAAATAATATATAATATAAATACATTTAGTTAATAAATAGTGTAGTTTGTATTGCAGTCGTGTAGTTACTCCCTTTAAATATTTAAAGACGAACGTTTATTATGATTATAGCGATAAATCGTATCATATACTATACACAATTAGATATAAAAACTGTCATAATATTTATAATCGTATTTATTGCATTGCAAAAATTTGTTTCCAACGCGTTTTTTTAAGATTAAAAGTAGAATGACTGAACACATGACAGTCTGTGCTTGTGAGTCGTCGGAAGCATCCATGCGTTAACGATTTTGTATCTGTTAAAATAATGTGATTTGTCAACACACAGATAATAATCGATAATTGCAATTACAATAAATGAAATAAATACAGTTTTACGTGTTTCAAAATCAACTTATAAAAATTTGCTGCAATAATTATTCACCTTTTAATTAATTTTGACATACGGAAGATTCACCGAATTCAGTATTATATAATACTTCTCGTCTTTGATTAAAGTGACAACATTTTATTAAGTTAATAATATACATAGGTATAATGACTTATGTTTAATTTCACTGCGACAGAATTAAAAATTCTTATACATTTTTACTTGCCTATAACTAGAAAAACTGAAACCGAACCAAGTTTTTCTTAGTGTCTTTAATAATATGATTAGTCATTTTATATATTTGTATCCGCTTCCCCTTTAAGTAGCGACCAACACCGTAATAAACCCTTTGTAAAATATTTTGCCAGGAATATATTTCACTACAATGATTCCAAAATTTGCTACAATATAAATCTGGCGGATCTTCATAAGGGCCACTACATATTTGAAAATGCATCAACCATATCAAGAGGTTTTAAAATGTTTTTCTTTCAATTCAATGTGGAATAATAAAAATAATATAAATTTACTTTGTTTTGATTAGGGGCTACTCTTTGGTAAGATGGTATAGTCGTTCTTTATTACAAATGTATACATAAAATTCATTTTAGTAAATGTCGCTTTTAAAGTCTCACATTCGTCAAAATATTCCACTTCACCTATTTACCCACACCGTATAAAATACTTCGCCGAAGCATATTTGTGTGGACGTAAGTAAAAAACTCATTTCGTATTTATAGGTATTTCTATAAAAAAAAACGTTTTTCGTTAATATTTATTTTATTATAATTATTGCTTATTACCAAAAGCATTTTCATGTCTGATTATCTTGAACAAATACAAAAATAAGCGGTATAAAAACTTTGTTAATAGAAATATCTATAAAAATCCAAATTATATGGCGAATGTGTTGACCATCTAAGCATTGTGTGTGATAGATACGAAGCATGGACTGTAATTTACATGAATAAACTGAATAATTTTTACATATTTTTGTTTCATTTCTCGCCCCTATAATTCCGGCGTAATAATAATAATGAATACGCGAATTGTTTCGCCCATATATTAATAAGCACCCGCAACGCATACCTTACGCAATACGCATATGTGATAGCACACCGTTTAGTCACCCGTATAATACGCATAACTTATTACATAATTTCGTTACATTCTTCATTATCTAACAAATTTCTATAGAATTTCCGTTGTTTTAACACTTAGAGGTTAATTAAAAAATAGGTAAGTAATAAGTTTGACTAATCCATTTGGTTCAGTGGAAGGCGAAGGTAATTGCTATCATAGTTTAACTACCTACGTTTTCTTGTAAACTCCGTATTCTCAAAATATTAGTTGAATATCTTATTAGACATATAATTTGGTTGATTCAATATTAAATTAATGTTAAAGCATCATCGAAACATTTAAAAAATTTCGAATCGATTAATTTTGAATCGATTTGACGTATAAATTAGATTCTTTTGCTACTTATTTCTTGTGACAAATGTGAAAACGGTTATGTGACGAATAGAATGAACTTCCTTTCTCGGCGTTATGGATGGGCAATCCGCACTTGGCCAGTGTGTGGTGGTGGCGGCCTTAAACGTGAGCATTATGAATAGAGAAAAATGGAAGGGCGAAATAACAATTAGTAATTCAAACAGATCACCAAAGGTTGGTTATGAGAAAGTGCTATTTTGAATAAGCCAGAATTTGTTGAAGGCTAATGAACATGTGCCAATATGAAAGGAATAAATGATAATCCTATGCTGTCTCTAAGAGTACAAAAAAGTTAAATAAGAATGGGTAGAGACCGATCTGCATTGAAGCCTTCTTTTAAAGTAACACTATAGGCCTCTGTCGATCGCGGAAAAAAAGCCACATGCCAATCATCGGCCATTAGCGTAAATTAAGCTACAATCTTGCATAAAGCCAAGATTATCTATTTGTGCCGAGCGTCTCGTCTAATTCCGGCAATAGTTTTGGGTTATAACTGTTACAAGTTATAACATACAGAGTTACAGACCATCGTTGATTTATGTTTACAAAATGTTCAATTGAAAGTACTTTAATAGCGCGTGTTGTAAGAATGCGGTATAGATGTAACTCGCACGCAAGCCCGTACCTGTTCAAGTTGTGATAATATATTAATTCGTTCGTAATGGTTTGCGAACACAAATACACTTTCTACGCTTTTGTTTATGCGCGTGATGCGTGAACTTGGCCGAGTTCATCGTGTATAATATTATTATATAAAATATATTCAGTTAATAACCATTTAGGTCATGGAGAATCACAGCAATAGTTTCGTTTATTTCTTCTATAATAACTATAAATAAATTAACTGACATATACATATTACTATCTCGTTACGTACAAAGTAATTTACTGAAATACATACTTTACGATTTTGTATATGTACCTATCCTAGAATTTTATAAGTCCCTTCTACAATTAATCAATCCCAGCCTTACGATATAAGGCTTATTATTATTATCATATTACTAATCATATACACGCGTGTTATAGATCTTTAGTAGTCCCTATCCAACCAGTATTAGTTGGTTAGAAGCGAAACTCATTTTAAATTATCCTAACCCAGATAAATCCCTTCCCAGTTACGACCTAAATTTCAGTACTTATTCAAATAGACTTAGGGATAAGCCCACTCGGCTCGTTTATTGTCTGCAAACGTATACTATAACAACCTATGGACAAATTTCTTATCGCATACTTAGAAATATATTAATCAACTGTTAAATATTAAGTAAATAAATTTTATTTTTCATTGCTTACTTTGAAAATAGTACTTAGTGAATAAATGGTATTTACTTTTAAAAAAATACTAATGCAAATTGGTAGGTACATTACGCATGTACCTAAGTCTCAAATGTCCACACCTACATCCTCTCAACTGTTTATGTCAAATAGTTTCTGTACCGCTTAAAATCGTTTCTTTGCACTTCGCTAACGACTGCTAATCGCCAGTCTGCTAGATGGCATTTGTTCTACAAAAACCTAGGCAGTGTCTTTGTCTATTCCCAAATAACGAAAAAAAATTACTTTTGCTTGTGTTTTTTTTGCATAAGTAAGTAATAAAAATAGAGATATCCAGTGATCTACATTCCTTTGAGTCAATTTTACGACACAATAAGTGGCAAATATGACAAATGTTATAGGATATAACTCCGATAAATAATACTTACCTACATAAGTATAAATACTTATCGTCCTAAGTAAGTTAATAAGTATGTGTATAGGTACATCTTTCAGGTGTACAGTGTCTCAAAGACGTTTGTAAACAAAACAAACGATGACGTATTAAATGTTTTAACAAACTTTTATCAAGTTCATCACCTAGCTGCGTCGCGCCGCCGAGCGTTTCGATAACCCATTTGACGCGCAAGCGGTGATCGGCATTACCCACTCGAACCCACGGTCAGTATGTTGTTTCTGTTCACGCTGTTTTGTTTGTTGTACGCTACTCGTGGAAACAGACCGAATATTGTGCTGATTTTGGCTGATGACCTAGTGAGTACATAGGATAAAAGTTTTAATGATACGATTAGTGTCCATACTTTCGATGATTGTATTTCATAACAGTTTTGTTTCGCTTATTGCGATATTTTTTTTATATATTGTCGCATTTTAACTTAGCTTTAATATTATTACCAAATGTGTATTATTGTACATTTAAGAAATTAAAAATGTAATTTATAAGAACAATGGGACATTATAATTGTAATTAAGAACATTTCATATAATATATTTAATAAAAGGCCCGGTGATCACCTAATGTTAAATAGTTGCATTAGTCCAAATGTTTTACTCTCCTTGAGGACTAGCATTAGGGATTACAAAAGTTGAAAAGAATTAGAATGCTACTGTACTCGTATGTCTCTGCAAAACATCATTTAAACCAGAGGACAGCATGCAAGCTCCTACCTACTGTTAACGGCACGCATAAACTTAAGCACAGCGATATATACTCATTGAAAATATACGCACTTACCTATATACATTTATATATATATGTTAATTAATAACACTATGAAGCGCTTAAGACATGTGACATCAACGACAAAAGTGAATTTCCTCAAAAAACCAACTATTCAGATAAGTAAAAGACCATTGTACCGTCTTATAGTTAGTAGAGTCAACATTTCGATGTTCATTTGAATAAGGATAACGCAGTCTGTCTGCAATTTGGATAAGGCATGGGCCAAAAAACTGTCGAATGTTCCAATTGCAAATTTGTTTACGAGTTACGCCTCATAAATTACTCGACAATAAGCCAAAACTGGGTTGCTTGATACTGGTTTGCATTTTTTTTCATTCAGGAAGTTAGAAATAATATTAAGTAATGCGCTTATGGTGAAAACAAATCCATTTAAAATGATTCAACAAATTCTACCTAGGTTTCTATAACTCGCATATATACTATGGTGAAAATATATGATACTGCCATACTTACTTGTGTCATAGATTGACTAGGTGACAGACAGCCATCTGTGAGCAGAATCCAGTCTACCCTCAAATGAAATGAAGCAGTTGAGACAGCTAATATTAGATGGTTGCAGAATTTTTATTTTTTCACTTTTGTAAAAAATTGTTAAATCGAGGAAACAGATGCTTTGTTACGTGAAATATTCATGTATAATAATAATTATTATTATTTAAATAAGTACAGAATATGTATAATGTAATGTGTAAATGTAGGTATATTAAAGTATGTAGTGTTTTAAAAGGACGATTCAAAATCACGTCAAGGATGTTTCTGCCTGCGGCTGGCTTAAATTGTTTCGAGTTCAATAATATTTTACGGTCGATATAACGTTAAAGCGAGGAGCGCAACGGTCGTGACCATGACAACGAACTGTTTAACTTACAAATTGCGTTTATGAATTCAATTTATTATCCTATTCATCTTTTAAAGATTGCTTAATGCCGGGTAATGTTTTCACACCCTTCAAATCTCGCTTTTAACAGCGAATATCTTATTTTATTGCCTTCATGATTATAAGTACACGAATCTCAACCAATATCAACGTTTTGTTATAATGTTCTGTAGTTCTTACTGGTGTTCAGGTCACAAGGACAAACAACAACAAAACCGTGAACAAAACAGGAGATTCGAAGCCTAGAACCGTCCATGGACTACGACGTTCCCATGAATAACAATTGCTGTAACCTCTGTCTTCCACTGATATTAATCTGTGCACAATTTAACATGAATTTTAGTATAGGAATCTACATAATAGTGTTAAAATATTATAAAAGATAGCTATTGTGCATTATTTGCTGATCGTTATGCCGATTTCCCAGGGATGGAACGATGTGGGCTTCCACGGCTCCGGGCAGATACCCACGCCCAACATCGACGCACTAGCGTCCTCTGGGCTGATGCTGCAGAACCACTACGTCGCTCCTATATGCACTCCGTCTCGTTCTTCCCTGATGACCGGCAAATATGCCATTCATACAGGTAAATAATTTGAATTAATTTCTGAATATAATTTACTTTGTAAAGTCCGCAGTAATCTAAGCACCTAGTCTAGTCAGCGAATGTTAATGACCAAATAAATGTAAGTACATATATATGTATATAAATCCAACGTATAAGATAACTTTATAACTTTGTTGTTTTTAAATTTTTTTTCTGCATTTCAGGCATGCAACACACAGTGCTGTTCGGTGCCGAGCCAAGAGGGCTTCCATTGAACGAAAAATTAATGCCGCAATATTTAAAGGAATTGGGCTATTGTACACATTTAGTCGGAAAATGGCATCTTGGCAGTTACAAGAGAGAATACTTGCCTTTAAATAGGGGGTAACGTCGACATAATCTATCAATTCACTATTCGATATAATCCATTAATTGATTATTTGTTTTTTAAACTGTCCTTTAATAGTTTTGTCGAGATTTAAGGATTGTTATCGAGGTAAATACGGGAACCAATTGTTTAATGTTACCCTTCGAGGCACAGAAACCGCAATCTGCAACCGCGTTTAGTAATATCTCGTTTTTATTCCAGTCAAATACAAAATTGTCCATTACAATTAATTCGGTAGTACTAATGTGATTTATTTTCATATATTAGTTTCGACACACATCTTGGCTTCTGGAATGGCAAGATTGACATGTATGATCACACGTCGCAGGAAAAAGGCTCTTGGGGCTTCGACTTCAGACGAGGTGAGATTTTCAGAACAAAACATTAGTTTCTTTTTAAAATCTCCTATGTGAATACCGGTCCACGTGTATACTAGAGACGACCGACTCAGTTCTCAAAACTAGCAACGCATCTGTGACTAATACTAATAAGTACTAACTGTTCATAATTTACTGTGTAATAACTATTCCAATATTAGTTGGGTTGGCTGTAGATGTCAGTGGACGGCAGCGGCCATTTGTGACTGCTGTCTGCTCGTTTTCTACTCTCTTCACATACCGTACTTAATAAAAACATAACTACGTTAAAAGAAACAAGCGTATTAAATAACGTACTACTTTTCGTTCAAAATCCAGGATACCAAGTGGCACATGACTTGTTTGGACTTTATGCAACAGATATCTACACTGAAGAATCAATTAAGGTAACATTATATTTAATTAGGTAAATATTTTGTTTTTAAAGACAAAAAGTCAACATTTATTATTGAAAGATAAAAAGTTTACTTATATTATCTACAGGCAGGAATAAAATTTCTATTGCTTTGTATCGTGTATTGCACATATAATAATTTATTAATGTAATGCTATATCGAAATCGCTACATGAGTCATTGCTGATTTTAAAATGATTGTGTAAAACTTAGCTTAATTATGAATTATTTAAACCTACCTAGACTTTTGTGAAACCTATTACGTATTTATGCTGTAACTGTAAACAATTTCGCCTCTAAAATAACACCAATAACAGAATTATCAAGACTACCAATAAAATAAGGCATCGCATGTCTGTACAAGCCGACCAAGCCAAGTAGACGAACGGGTGTTTACGGGTGGAATGCGACCTCCTTCGACCTCAGGTGCCGTGTTCGCCTTAGTACCGTTATTTTTTTGTTTAATATTAATCACCCGAACCTACACTAACATTGACATAGTAGAAACAAAAAATTATCAGTAAAATAATTAAAAGGCTTAACTTCATAGTTTTTGCTATCGCTATCTGGTTAATTTGGCCATGAAGTCACGTGTGGCCATTAATCTAGTGAGCTTGGTCGACTTATAATAGTGTTTTAGACATGTTTTCTAATCTACTACCAAAAATCATTGAAGTCCATCCCACTATCGTTCATTCGATAAAAATATTAACAAATCTTGTATAGAAAACAATTTACTTATTATGTTCCTATATCTAGACATAATTGATATACGATACACATCTAATATCCAAGTAATATTATAGTGAGATGAATAAGCATTGTGTTTGTTTCGCAGATTATCACGTCGCATAATAAGAGCGCACCGCTGTTTCTTATGTTGGCACACTCTGCGGTGCACAGCGGCAACCCGTACGAACCGATTCGTGCGCCCGAAAATCTTATTGCCAACTTTACACACATCAATAATCGACAGAGACAAAAGTACGCAGGTTAGTCACTTTTTTCGCTTAGGTCATATTATTAGAGCTCCGTAATATATACAAATAAATAAAAAAAATCGTTTAAAGAGACAAAAAAAGAATTAATAAATATTTTTTCTTTACTTTACACATAATTTGAATGTTACTTTGTTTGAGTAATGAGTTATTTCATTAAGGTGAGCGATACAGTATACACCCTGTTTTGTATTTTTAAAACAGGCACCTGTACACATGCAGGTGTCTCTTTTAAAGAAAATATTTGAAATTATTTTATTCAGCCGTCCTCACAAAACTGGATGAATCAGTTGGTAAATTGATAGAGGCTCTACAGGCTGAAGGTCTTCTCGAAAACAGCATCATACTGTTCAGCACAGACAACGGTGGACCGGCTGCCGGCTTTAACGACAACGCTGCGTCTAACTTCCCTCTGAGAGGGGTAAGTTATTACACTTAAGGGCAACTTTATGCTATTTCTTTTGTGTTAAGCATTCGTATAACCCAGTACAGAACAGACATTTTCAGGTATTTAATCGGGCTGTACTCTTCATAGAAATTGTTGTAGGTACAGTTGATTATCTGAACTATAGGGTAGAGGGAACTGTATACCAGATTACATTTCATATGTAGCGTCAACAATTAGTCCTACACAATCTAGTTTTTTCAGTGTCAATAAGAATCAGCAACGTTTTAAATCTAGGTAAAGAACACGCTATGGGAAGGCGGAGTGCGGGGCGCCGCTGCGTTATGGAGCCCCCTAATATCCAAAAAAGCCAGAATAGCTACACAACGAGTGCACATCGTGGACTGGTTGCCCACGCTGCTTAGTGCCGCGGGAGCTAACATTAGGTAATCTCTTATCTCATAGTAACTTAATAATGACGTCTCCAATGCCAGTGTTTTTAACTCATATGAAATTTATAACAAATGATCTGATTTCATAATGACGAACTTTTGTATGCTTCTGAGATCTTCGGAGTATAGTCCGGTACGTTTCTCTTGACCACATCACTCGTCATTATGATATATATATATAGTATACCCCTTATCTATGGTCATTATTGTAGTTTAAACAGTGTAATAGACTATGGCATTAAGCCTTGTCATTATGAATGGGGACCTGTCGACAAGACACTCTTAAATGCTTACGCTTTGATTCCTTTAATTTCCACGAATTAATATACCAATATCATACATACGTAATGTATTTATAATAGATATGTGTATAAGCAATATAGCTATCAATATTTCGATTAGATTCGATTCGATTCGATTTCGTCCAGGCCATTTTTAAATTTTGATCGTTATTATTTCAATTCTTCTCAGTGAATTAGATACACTGGATGGAATAAATCAATGGGACGCACTTTCCGCGGACATTAAGTCGAACCGGACCACGATCGTGCATAACGTAGACGATATATACGGCAGCGCTTCCATCACTGTCGACCAGTGGAAAGTACACAAAGGTAATTAAGATAAATTTTATGACGTCAGCAGACTAATTTAAAATCTCCAGTTTGAAAGTCAACAGCAATGCGTGCCAGAGGAGATGACAAGCAAAATATACACATTCTTAGTCCTAGTCTAAGTACCTGTTCACGAGTACATACTTGTGACCTAAAAAACCGATATTTATAGAATTATGTAGATAACAATAATTTCCTCCAGGTACGAACTACAATGGTGCCTGGGATTTTTGGTACGGACCGAGCGGGCGGGACAATAGCTACGACGTGGGTCTGTTGTACACCAGCCCCGCCGGTGTGGCCTTTAATAAACTCGGATTGATGCCTAATAAGGAAACTGTTACAAAACTAAGGTAAAAACTTCGTATTATCCATTGCGTTATGTTCACTAACTACATAAATACCTGTAAAGCATTGCAACGTACCATATAATACTAATGTTTTATTCTAAATTTGTTTTGTTGAATGTTAAATTGGTTTTTAAAGTGAAACTTCTTTGCGCGCATAAGGGTAAAATTCTTACGGATGACACGCGATGAAACGTTTCGTTTTTTGTTTCCAAGAAGAGGGAGAAAGCGATTTCGTTTAGTAGTTAAATATTAGAACTATAAATTGCAATTCTGTCACATATCGGCTTGTATTACAGTAAACGCAGATCTTTTTTTATTTGTTGGTAAACAGAGATGCAGCAACAGTGCAGTGCGGCAACCACGAGCCCATCGGCTGCAAGCCGCTGGTCGCGCCCTGTCTCTTCAACATCCAGGACGACCCGTGCGAAACAAGGAATTTAGCGGACAAGTAAATCTACTCTCATAAATTACATGACTGGCAGTTGCGCGGCTTCATTTGATTTATCAATTTTCCAATCAAATACAGTCGATGGCGTCTTTGTGTTTCATATAAAATAGTAAATATTTAATGTCAATGTTCAATGTATTTCTAGCACGTAAAACAATCCCACGTAGCTAACAAAGACGTCGTGGGCTTTCTTTAATACTTATAGTGAATTATATTACATAAAAAAAAATCTAACTTATCATTAGCCTATTAAATTGCGTCTCTAATATTAAACTGTTACAGAGAGCCGGAGGTATTACAACGAATGCTGCAAGAGCTAGACAAGGTGAACAGGACAGCTGTGCCCCCTGGAAACAAGGAGCTAGATCCTCGCGGGGACCCTAAATATTGGGGGAGAATATTTACCAACTTTGGTGACTATGTTCCAGATTTAATAAAAACTAGCAAAACGTCTCCCAAAACGTTCACCCAATACAGTACAGATAGTTTTCTAAATTTTTTATTTCCGTTCGATTAACCCAATACAACCCTTAGAGGCATCCCTAAGACCTGAATATAAAGTACACAATAAAGTGAAAGCCGTGAAAATTGCATTTGAACTCTGTAACTATCAATAGATTAGGTCTTATTTTCTGAGTAAAAGACTAAACTAAAGGACAATAACTTATTGCGCACTAACTAACATATGTTAGTGTGAAAGGTTGTTATGGGATAAAGATTTGAGAAAAAGGAAATAAAACACCACTTACAATCGAAAACTTTATTCGTTCTCAGTGAATAATACTCGGTAACGATAAATATAATGATACTTTTTTTATGGAAATGAGGTACAAATTAAAATACAAAACTGCGGGACAAGTATTATTGAAGAAAAAACGATAACATTGACAAATAACAACAGTAAACGTCCTTGCGTCCTAAAGAAATGTCCTCACGACACGAAAATGGAAACTCTGCTTTCCTTAACGTTCAACAAAAGTATGAACCGCTTGAATGAATGAATTCAATTAAAAATAAAAGACGATCAAGAATCTTGTGATCAAATTTAGTCGCGAAGCACGAACTGGTTTTATTGATCTATTTTTAAGAATAATGTAATAAAATTATTATCGTAAGAAAACAGTTGGTTTATTTCAGCGTTGCTCTGGCCTTTTTAGTTCGGACCCCTGATCGTAAATATAGTCCAGACCGCTCTGTACCGTCTTCCTCGTCCCCCTTCCGTTTCCCACCTTTAGTCCGCGCGCCGCGACGTAGCCCCTCGGTCTCATACGCACTCGCGGCTTTTGTGTTCGGTAGCAATGTTTTTCTGTATCGGCTTACAATCGAGTCGTCTATATTCGTGACTTCGTTTAACACTCCCGCAGGCTCGTCTGCCTTGTGTTCCAACGTTGGGTCACTTTCGAGGCTAAGGTTCTCCAGAGGACTGAATACATTTTCTATTGCGTCCGACGCGTTGTGGCCGGACGCTAATGTGTCTCTCAGAATACCGTCAACTAGGGGCTCTTTGCCGGTGTTTTGGAAATATTTGTCCATAACCGATTTTAGCTGGTCGACTTGTATTTTGTGTGGCACGTACAAACTAGGACACATCATTGGAAATGAAGAATCAAGCAACAGTTCGTACACATTCGTGATTATTATATTTAAGTTCTCTAGAAATTGACACTAATAGATCCATATTAAATAATCGATCGAGAAATTAATTTCAATCAATTTTAATACAAAGTGGAAAATGTGGGTACACATTGATACATTTGCAACTTACTCTTGGTCCGAATTCATTTCGATAACTCCATCGGATATCAATAGTTTCATCAACTTGCAAGCGCTTCCGTCAGAAATGGCAAGTTTATCGACGAGTCCACGGACATCCACACTAGGCACTTGGGCACTAAACTCGAGGGCGCGTCGGAATATACTTAAGCACTATGGAAAAGAAATAAACAATTGATTTAATGTACAATAGGAATTATTAAGTTTAAAATGACTAAAGAAGCAGGGTATGTTGTAGCTAGTAATGAACTGGCAATTTTATGACTAGACGATTGACGTCACGTTTGTAAGAACTGAGCTATTTGGCACTCGGTGCTTTCTGCCAACCCCGTTAGGGACCTGGCGTGATGGTATGTTGTTGTTGTTGTTTACGATAAAAATTCACCATGATTTGAGGTTTATTTGACTAGAACAAAACCACGGTACTCGTATGTCATTACTGCTATCGAGTTAATTAATATTTCAATCATTGCAACAATAACGTAACAGAATACTCAATAGAGCTTTAATTTCCAACACTAAGGGAGGTCACAGACGGCGCCTTTTTGAACGATTCAGTAGCGCGTGTCGTTAACGCGCGACCGCATCGCTTGTGACCTTGGATCGCATTAGCCGCGGGACAGTAGCGATTCAGCATAGATTCAGCATCGCCGCTGACGCGCGATTGCTGCGAGAAACATCGGGTAAAAGAGCTGGGGTATTGTAGCGCGAGTGTGTTGGGATAGTGGCGATGGAGAATCGTGTTCCGTGGGCGAAGGGATATGACCAGCGGCATCACCGCGACATCGTCTTAGCTACATCGACTTCCGTAACAACAATGGCGGATATGTAGTATTTATGTACGATGCAGTAAGCGAAGTGCTAAAGTGCTAGGGTCTCAGCAACTGACCTCCCTTTTCTTGCCAGTGAGCGAGATGAGATGGGCGTCGGTGGGTTTGCGTGTTTGGTCGGCGTCGTAACAGAGGGCGCAGCAGTGGCGCGACACTAGCGCCGCCTGCTCGCGCCGCACGCCGTAACACGCGGCGTGTTGGCTCGTGTTGCAGTACCTTATCAATAAATCTCTAATTTTCTTAACCGTATCTCATCTCACGATGCAATAGGTATCATACTTTGACCAGCATTTACCTGCAAACTCAGGGTGGGCGTTGTGAAAATATAAATGTTAAATTGTCTAAAAATGTTAGATTATTATGGTTGAATATTAAATTTCCTATGTATAACCTTTTAAGAGTAATATTCCGCATGGACGAAGCGGGACGTATCCAATTACGAGCGAATGCATTATTTGTCAACTAGCTCAGCGGGTATACATACTCGTACATCAAAACAGCGTGAAACATTGTCGTACAAAACTGACTCAGTCTCAGTTCGTCGAAGCTTTGGCTTCTGATTAAACGCAACGCCACGCTTTATACAAACGGCAATATTAAAAAACGCATTCGAGTTATCCGTTCAATGTATTATTATTGTCTGTGTGTAAACGATTTTGTAGCATTGTGCCTGTGAGGTTTTAATTATTAAAATTGTGTTTGATGTTTGAGTGATGAGTTTTGTAATAACACTACAAACTCCTGCAGCTGAATTACGTTGTATATTTTCCTTGTTACATGTCGCCGAAGGATTCACTTGTACAGGTAAAGATAAAATATACTATACACTTCCGCTCATACTGTTATTTGGACTTTACCGAAACTCAAATACATTATATTAATAATATCGTTAGGTAACAAATCGGCTAACTTGAACCAATAACGTCTACATTATGCATGCAGGAGATCGACGATTAGCCGTGCACCGCGTGTATCTACAGTATCTACACTTAGGTACTAGTATAGTTCAGTGAAAACGAAGTATGAATCGACATTGTCTGCCTTGTGCGGCTCAACAAATAACTCCGCAGAGGTAACACCTACGATTGTTACGCATACGCATACAACGACCTGAGCTAGAGATTTAAGTCCGACTTCAAATTCTTTTTTCAAACGCACTCACCTTTGATACATCATGCACGAAACGGAACGTACCTACCTGCATTCGGTCTTGTCACCTATCAAACTCTCAAAATATGTACATACATAATATATTTCAATGGTCACTGTACGCTTACGTAAAAAAACGTATTCATTTATTTACCCTTTTTGTCTCGACTGTTCCAAGCTGGCCAACTGCGGATTGGGGCAGACTTCACACGTCTCACAAAACATTATGGAGGCCTCAGAAATATGTAGGTTTATATAAAAAAAAAAAGAAAATACAGACGTATTGAGAACCTCCTCCTTTTTGTTAAGTCGGTTAAAAAACGCACGCAATTTATTGTCTCAGGTACACGCTAGCATTTGAACCGCAGATCACTGGAGCGGGAGGCTACAATCTAGTAGACCATTGTCCTCGGAAGCACAGAAACTGGGTAATTTTTAAATATCTGGCCTTGTATCTGTTAAATTCCACTTACTGGCACACGAGCAAGGCCGGCGGGGCTGCATCGCGTCCTTCGTATTTGTTGCACGAACACCGCATGGGCAAGTTATCGACACTTGTTATCGACATACCTGCATAATAATTGCTTGAATCAATTTTTAGTATTTGTAAACACTTTATTTCGTTGTCAATGCTGTATATAGTAACAGTATAAAATTAGTTGTACCTATACATATAAATTTGAACAAAAATGTCTGCAATGAAACCTTTTGAAATGCTCCTGACGATTCCGCGACTGCTTACACTTATCGACAGTATCTGAAGTATATGTATGTACCTACATTTCAATAATTGTATACTGTGACAGAGAACATGAGTACGATGAGCAGGAGGACAAAAACATTTGTTCTGAGCGAAAATCGAACCCACAACCTGCAGGTCCGCAGTTAGTGTCGCTAACCACTACACCTCGGGACCAGTTATTGAACGGCTACAAAAATACCGTTTACCGACACAAGCAGTTACCATCTGGTGAGTTCGCAGTCGAACACAAGCCTATTGCACAATAAAAAAAAAATACAGACGATTTGAGAACCTTCTGCTTTTTTTAAAGTCGGTTAAAAATACAATCGATTTGATAACCTCCTCCATTTTTGAAGTGGGTTAAAAATACAATCGATTTGATAACCTCCTCCATTTTTGAAGTCGGTTAAAAATACAATCGATTTGATAACCTCCTCCATTTTTGAAGTCGGTTAAAAAAGCAACGTACCGTACAGATCGCTGGGCGTGCCCCCCGGGGTCATCGCCGGCGGATTCTGCGATGCCTGGAACACATAGCACAATAAACCGCAGTAACAAATAAGATTCCCACTTGTCTTACCACGCTCCACCACGGCCAGTACCTCTATATCCTGACTAGTGATGCGCCGGATAGATAACAAAGTTTATCCGCGGATAGGGATCCGAATACGGATATTTGGTGTCAGGATCGGATCGGCTCGGTGTCGATACGGATCTTTCTTCTCCCTCGGATATCACCGGGTACGGATATCCGACACATCACTAGCCCTGATACATGACCGCTCGTTCGCATGTTGAAAAGATAACTAACGGAACAACTAACACGACACATTGAGTAGAGTGGACTGTAAACTCCATTCTATCTATGCATATTTTTCCCCCTCTCATATATAAAAAAGAAAAAAAAATAATATACGACCATGTCGAGACCAAATTGGAAAACATGAAAAACCAACTGTTTGTTCGCGTTACTTGGTTAGATCGTCTAGATCAGTGATTTCCAAAGTCGTCTATATCGACCCCTAGGGGTCTATGACAACCTGCAAGGGATCTACGTCGGCGAAAAAAAAATTTGGGGGTCCATGAAATGAAAATGGGGGTCCACGATAGTGGATCTCAACACATACACTGATAGT
>DWEM01000743.1:0-17075 GCA_018245935.1 Agara belti belti
CGTAGACCGCGCGTAGTCGCTTAGACGAAAGGTAATTTAATCATTTTAAAAGAAATTATAGAGTTCAAAACCTCTTAAAATTAATTACAAAAAGCTAACGGTTACTTTTGACAACATATCGTTAGAGCAAACGGTAATCCAAATTACACCTGGGAAGTGGGCTGCTATTGTATACATTATAGAGCTGGTTCCCAAAGGCGGGTTTACGTCCATAAATTATTGATACAGTTCTCTAACACATGAACGTTTTATAATTCACGCTTACCTAACGAGACGATTAGATTTTTTTAAAAATAAAAATGACGTAACTTATTATGCAGGATATACATCATGTAAAATGTGTATAATTTGTATAATTTCGAAGTGCTTTTAGTCACAAAGGCATATTGTATCTCAAATACACTAGAGATATTCTAAGAAAAACTCGAAAGCTGCTATCGACATAACAATGTGAAGAACTCTCGACGCCGGGAACAGGTGGTGTTTTTAGTAAAGTAAATAAGTACGCAGTGCTGAATTGTCCACGCCCTCACCCTCTCGCTTGAGGTGACTTGCGGAGTGTCTAGACGGAGGGATCCCTACAAACATCTACCAATATTATAACATGATAATTTATATAAGATGTGAAGCTGAGTAGAATCTGCAATTCTTTGTCGTATCATATCGTACGATTTTTTTCTTTTGAATGCACCACTTTATGAGTTGAAAGAGATTTTCAATGCAATTATCCGCAAACGTAATTTATTGGAAGAGTTGTTTTTCACTGCTTATTTCATTTATTTTTCATCCTCGCTATGCGACACTCATAAAAATATAATTAGGAAAAAATACGTTTGTAGTAAGTATTCGATATACATATGTAAATTATGAAAAAATGGCATGCATAACATGCAGGCATTCACCAGAATATGCGTGAATGTGCAGAACAACGGACGCGGATAAATTCGTTCCCACGGTCATACTCGGCAGTAGGTACCTACGGAGCTGGAGTTACAATAATTTGCCCCGTAGTTATTGACTCTTGCAATACGAGCCATAAATACAAGTTAGCTGCTTAGAGAGTAACTGCGCATAATGCCCGCCTGCATCGGCAATTGCCGTTGATATCGTCCGCAATGTTTCTCTATTCGTACCAAATTATTTTTATTATTGTAAAATATTCAATTAATAAGCATCAGTAAAATGAATAACTTAGATAATTGACAGAAATAGCATCGTTATTATTTTAGGAACTTTTCACAATTTGAAAACGAGGTGTTAGCGAATTATATTTGTGTCTATTTTATTTTAATATCTATATCTACAGATTAAGAATCCTATAATATGTCATTTGAATTTGATCCAAATCCATAAAAATGTTTCTCTATTAAACAAAGAGGAAAGTGCGAGAGTATCAACAATAGGTTTCTACGCATGTATCCGACGTTTATAAAACATCTCATTGATGTAAGAATGTGTGCGGGTTTCGTGTTAGCGGGGGTGCAAGCGGCGCGCCCCTCGGGGCTCCCTCCACTCGAGCACGCGTCCTCAATGCTTACTTTCACGACACATATTCCCAGTGTCACCCCTGCCTTCCGTCAAACATCTATTTATAGCGTTCTCCGTTTACAACTTTGGCCCAGCGACAGCGCGCACAGGGCACAAGCCCTCCAATTTAACGTACAAAACGTTTCCCGCTTGAACGTTAACAAAACTTTTTCTTTAAAAGTTAATAAGCTCACTTCATAACTGAACCCATTTGGCGAGAACTTTTTTAATATTCTCACCGGCTCTTGCGGTCGAGCTGTAACGGAAGCTTGTTTCGCACAATAACCTCTTGAAACTTCTGTGGAACATGAAACAATGTTAACAGTTTTGCATTTATGCTCGACGTTCTAATAGCTTAATTTAGTAAATACTTTTCTTTTAAAGAAGCTTCTTTGATCAACGATTTGTAAAAAATATTTCTGGATGTTATTATTAAAAAAAAAGTTAACTGAGAGCGTATTGATGACCGACACGACATTGGATATAGAATATTTCCCCATCCCCAGTTATGGGACTTGAATATATCTAAATCATTTTAAAACGACAACACAGCGAAACTAATTATCCGGTATTGGAGGGTTCTTTCTTATCGGGAGAAAAACGCCGAATCTTTTTTTTTGTAGACCTCAAAATGTCAAAAGTAATGTTTTTACCGACGTTCAGAAATGGTGTGCAAACGCCACATAGTATTCCATAACTTGAGGTACTCTGTAACCAAGTTTTGTTATGCCAATAATAGAAATCTATAAATAAAGGAAGATAGAAGTTGGCGTACGAATTGATTTATTATGTATTGTTACAGACGGGTGGCGGCAGATGGATCGGAGGCGCGCGGCGGGGGCGCTGCTCGCGCTGGCCGCTTGCGTCGCGTGCTCCACGGCGGGTGAGTCCCTCTCTAAAGACCAGCGTAAACCGCTCCCTCATCTGGTATAAAGTTAATAAACAAAAGATATATCTCCTTGTCACCAAGGCACAATATTGAAATAGACAAAGTATTACATGTCTATAAAAGAAAAAAGAATAGACCACACATTGAATTGAGTACGGTAGATAAATTGTCTATAACTTTCGTACTATAGAACCATTTTTTTGTGTACCATTAAGTGGTACAATAAGCTAATAAAGCAATAACTTTCAAAAAACTTAAATTTTACTGACAACTAAACTTAAATTTAATTCAGTAGTAAAAAAACAAACTTTATTAAAATGTAATAAATAACGTTTTATAAGTACGTTATGTTTATAAAAATTCAGACCCAACTAAGTTTGTACTTGTTTATTTGTAATGATAATAATAATATTCGCCAATGGAAAATAAATATGTGCTAATTATACTTTTAACTATATCGTCAAAAGAACACTTTATGAGACACACACTAACCGATCTGTCACTTCGACCCTATTCATTTTATGTAAATTCAAAAACTGTCATTATACAAACTGCCAATCCAATCAAATTAATTTTATACATTACCTATAAGTATGACATTCAAAGAAAATAAAATAACAAACCAGACTTTTTGAGGGATTCACAAGAAATACAATGAATAAACTGTCGTATAAAATATTACTCTCGTTACATCAAGGCTTTTTTAAATGACGTGCTTACGTTAACAATATCATTATAAGATATTGTATCATGTAATAAATTGACTAAATTTAGTCTGACACTAATTGCTTATCTTGCCCATAAATTAAGGGCATGAGAACGGTTTAATACATTGTAGAACGATCGATTTATATAAAACGAGATCGCAATGACATCGTAACAATAATTGAATACTGAGGTTATGTTTATTATTTCTTAAAATAGTCATAATTTGCAATATTTAGTGAGACTAGAGAACAGGTATAACCGTTGTGTTGTCTCGTGACCTAGAATAGGTAGTGCTCGTGAGAAGATGTCCGTGCGCGATACGGGCGCGCGCTGGCCGCCGGCGCCTCTGCCGCTTGCCAGCTCGCTGCCCGCTGCCACCCCCGCCTATCGTCGCCACATCACATTTCGCAATCTTTTCACATTCCTATTAAAATTTACATACTATCAAACGGGTTTACGGGGTCAACGAACCGATATCTATAACTTAGGCTTAACATATTTGGTAAAAATAATTTATGTCGGTGGGTGTATTATTGTGTTGTCCATTTTATATGTAAATATGCTCTAAATTATTAAATATTCTTTCTTGTTATTTATATTCCTATAAAAAACTAGCAATAGATAAACATTTTAGAAAAAATATATATTAACGTATAAAACTAAATGAGACATGAGAATATGTCCGAAAGAGTTCATTAACAGTAAATCTCTGTACGGCGATGCATGTTATTAGATGATGCTATTTTTGTCCGTAAAGATTTAGTATCCGGCGCACGGCTACTTCAAAGAATTCGAATTGAATTTATGTTATACATAGGAAGTATATTCAAATGCGGCCTACAATGTTTAAGTCTACCCGTGTGAACTTAATCACGCATGGCGACCACGCCGACATTCATTCATTGAAACAACAATCCATATTAATGTAGTGCAAATTTTAAATTCATGCTACCTCCTCGTTTTGATTGCCTGAGGACATGTTTCTAAACGCACGATTTTGCATAAGTAGTTTTTTGTTCATGTACAGCCGTAAGCCATAGCCGTTATATAACGTCACAGTTTCGGGTAATGAAAACGTTTCAATAACGCTATGAGAATAGTTGCACTTCGTTATCAATGATATACATTCATTCACGTCAAATAGCTATTTTAATATACGAGCAGATAGGTTGTTGAGTTTTTTGACGGCAAAGTGGGTCCATTTTTACATTATGTTCATCCGGCTAAGTTATAGTTGAGACTTTTATTGTCAATCCGTTAATTAGATTCTGAAATATCATACATGAAGTGACAGTCCACAGTGAGATGCTGACGACTTTCTCATTTACGATCGTTACCGTCAACTAACGATCTAATGACTTGGTTTTTTGAATGTGATCTTAGATCAGCGCGATGGAATATGCTCCAGGCTTTCAACAGTTGTTAGAGAGACCAGTGCCCGGCAATGAAACATAAAAAAGGTTACAGTTAACAGCTTGCAGAAGTACTGCTATCGTAATTTGTTCTGCTCTTAAGATTTTCAAATCAGTATTTCCTGAGAAATTTAACGACGCTTTATGGCGGACAATCGATTACAAGCTAGGAAGCTATTCTAGCTTTATGTATTTTAAGCCGAATATCAAAACGCCAATAAAGCTGCAACTTGAAACTTAACGACGCGCTCCGTTAGTTTAATTACGGCTTTGTCGCCTCTCCGCTCGCCTTCAGTAATTATCCGCAGTAAAACGGATATGTAAAACGACGTTAAAACGATGAGCGATTGCGTCTTTCCAGCGATTTACAGCTAATATCCTGTTCAGCCGTAAAGCGCTTAATAAGTCGGCAGGCACTCGTAAAAACAACAGTAAAACATTCTCGGAAAGCTGCCAATGTTTTATTATAATCATTGTACTAGAATATTCTACAAAACTACTCATTGATATAACTATGTATATATAGATTAACATCTATGTAGGTACATATTACAATCTTATTAGTTCATTATATGTGAATATTATATGTAATAAAATACATTAAAGCTATCACGACTGGTTAGTTGCTCTCGTGGTTAGACTTCGACTGCTAAACCTTAGGTCGTGGGCTCGATTCCTACACAGCACAAACATTTGTGTGATGAGTACATTTGTTTGTTCAGAGTCTGGATGTAATAAAAATATTTATATAAATATTATGTAGTATATGTGCAATGTACATACTACAGTTTATCAGCTTCATGGTTACCATAACACGGGCATTTTAAAGTTAACATCAGATTTTTATTTCTAAAGCTAATGAAAGACATTAACTTTAAATGGGAGTACTGCCATTAACGGTATATTGAGTTATATAATAGTAGATAGTTTAAAGTATAAAGAATAAAAAAAATATATAAAAGTCAGAAAATAATCTTACTCTTTTATAAAAAGATAACATTATTCTTTACTCTCTAGGTCTCTGTCTGTAAAGTCTGGTTTGTCTTTTAGTTTATTTTTATGCGTCAATGATACACTCTAACACAAAAACAATACACACCTAAAATGAACATAAATTTTCTTTATCAATCTACACCGTAACACTGATGAAACGTCATCATAAACAGATGTTAAGCAAATAGGTATGTGTTGTACGTCTCTATGTCAAATACATGTAATCAACAAAGATGACAATGGCTATCTGTTACCACCACTTTTTAATGGCCTTATTGTACAACAAATGTATTGTTTGTATTTCAGCACCGACGGCTAGCAACCAGACGGCTTTAGAGCTCCTCGAAGGTATGTGCATTTAATAATTGAATTCTTACATGGGCTTAGAAAAAAATTTATTTTATTTATTTAAACTTTATTGTAGCCTAATACTAGGGTATTATGGGCGGACTTAATGCCTGATGGCATTCTCTACCAGTCGACCCATGATGATGGTGAGCAATTGGTGGTAGGCGTTAACAGTGATATATAAATGAAATGAATAAATGAAATGAATAATATATAAATGTAATACATAATCTATATACAGACATACATAAATATATATAATATATGCACACATACATACATACATACATACATAGATACATACATTCATACATACATATATACATACATAAATATTCAAATATATACTTATATATATATTCAAATATTAATAATGCTAAAGGAATAAATTTTTAAAATAAATAGCTTGGTTTAAATATTTTTAACGATATACCGATTTTTGGTGCAAGTTGATCCATATTGGTGTACAACTCTACAATTTCTCATTTTGACGTTCGCGTGGTGACAGATTACAGAACTAATCAGAGAGATAATATCATAGATAACCATTCATATTTAATATATCATAAATAATAGTAATACATATACATACTAATATCTCACTGCTCAGTCGTCCGATATATTTTGTAATAAAATAAACTATTTCATTTATCGTTTGTACAGTTGTATAAGGGTAAATATTTTGTCGAATGCTGTTAGAAGTGAGATTCTATTTTTGTTCTTTTTTCCACTTTAAAGCTTCCAATTGTGTAGTATTATTAAATTACTAATATGTTTAGAATTTTTCGGCGTGGTTTTCTTCATAAACGTTCAAGTGTATATTTGCATAAGCAAACTTTTCTTACAAACGAGTACAAATGCAACGATTTATGGAATATTCAGAGCTCTTCATCAATATTGAACAAGCTTAACCTACACGAATTTTATAACATACTGGACCAAAAATATTCATCTAAAGGGGTCATCAGTGCTATCGATGTGGATATTTTCGCTAATGCAGTGAAAGATCCTAGTTATATAGAAGAGCTCAGAGATCTCTTAAACAAACTTAGACTCTCTGCGGAAACAGGAAAAACCTTGGAATCTACACACCATGCTACTATTAGAAAGTACATTGAATATGGTGATATACAAGAATTAGTGAATATTTTGAAGGATCCTCTTAATTTTGGATTGTTCCTAGATTTCTATACAGCAAATATTTTGTTGGATAATCTAATTACATCTCAGAATTATTTGCTTGCTTCTCAAGTTGCTTCAATAATAATGTTACAAGAAGATTTCTCAAATGATATAACATGTGCCCTCTGTCAGTATGCTGCATATAAATATCTCACTACTGTGGAATCTGTTACTGACGAATCGCCGCCTACTCAAGATACTAAAAATGTTGAAGTCAAAAAAATAAGGATTAAATTTTTAAGAAATGAATATTTTGATGATCACTTTGATATTAAAGATATGAATTTATTGTCAGGGAAAACATTGGCTTTAATATCTCTAAGTGTGAATGATAATATGAGTAATAATCTACAAATTGTTGGTTGGTTATATTATAAGAAGTATGATAAACTTTTGCAGGCATGTGAGGCCATGAGTAATGCTAAATCATTTAAGTTATACAATGAAGTCATTGAAATTTTAAACAAAGAGTGTGCTAAAGTAGATGATGAAAGTAAAACAATACTACAAAAATGTATATCAATTCTCACTAACAGCCCCAAAGCAGAGGTCTCTTTAGAAGAGGCAATAACAATATCTATTGAAAATGCAATAAATAAAGTGCAAAACAAAGATATATTGTCACAAAAACAGGTCTGTGTTAAAAATAATTGGATAGTCCAAGCATTTTAATGTTTTATATAACTATTGTTTTTTATTTATTGTAACATTTTCAGTTATTTCAATCATGGGTGAAGATAAGAGAAGAAAAACTGGAAGAACAGTCTAAACGCCTGGATAGAACAAAACGAATGCAATTAATAGAAGAAAAACAAACTCAAATGAAGGAAAAGGAGCAACAGCTATGGTTCTTTGAAAATGAGGAGGATATTGACTTAGAAATTGAAAGGAAGGAACAGCTTGAAGATGCTTCCGTTGAAGAAAAACAAAAAAAGGCAGATGACACATATGTCCCACCAGAAATTTTACCTAAACGTAGATAAATTGCTTACACCACATAAAATAAAAGCTTGATGTAAACAATATGTGTATGTCAATTAATCTCAAAAACATGGGTTGTCTGATTACATTTAAGAACAAATCTAAAAATCTTTATCCAGTGATCACTTGTATATTAGAATAATTGTTAAAAGCTAAATTAGATACATATGTTGATTTAAAATATTTTTTAATATCAGACCATAACTTACTATTTGCTTATTTTAATACAAATGCAAATTAAAAATAGAGCAGTTGAAAGGATTTGAATTTCACTTATTATTTCATTAACATAAACAGAACACATAAATTAATATTAATTTAGGATTCCGTAATATTACTTTTTTGTTTTAAAAATTTAGGATTCGTTTTTTATCTTTGTCAAGTCAAGTTGTATCTTCTGTAATATATCTTCAGTCTTCTTTGACTGCTCGGCTTTAATGTTGTCTTCTAAATCCACAACATCCCTTGCCAACATACCAGTATCATTTACTAAGGACACAATTGTGTTACACTCTGAATGCAATAAGGCTAACAATTTGTATGCCTTCTTAGCCTGATCATCTTTTTTGGCATCCTGGAATTGAGATTTAATATTAAACTCAATTTAATATTATCATAATTTTTATGAATTGCTATAAAATATTTACCTTGAAAAGTGTTTCATCTGCAATGGAAAAACACCTGTCCAGTTGGCCTTCTAATGTGTTAATTTCTTTTTGCAATGTCCTAGTATCATCTAATATTTTTGTTATCTCCATGTTCTGTTTGTCAACATTACCAATTATTTCCAATATCCTTTTAGTATAAATATGCCTAAAATGAAGAATCAAACAGTTAAACAAATCAAGAGAATAGTGGCATACAGAAGCTTATCACTAAGACATATAGTTGATTTTGAATAACACATGGATTCAAACGATGCTGTCAAGCAGGATACTTACATCTTGCTTGTTTATATTGCTTTGTTGCTTACCTTCTATTTCCACCTTTCAGTTTTTCAAATTTATCTCTTAGCTGATTTTTTAATTCTTCCTTCTTCTCACACTCCTGTTTCATACTTTTGACAGTTTCTTTTAAATCAAGAAGGATCTTTCTACACTTGCTTCTTTCAGACTACAAATATAAAGAATAAATTTATAAGTTGAAGATACATTATTTAAGTAATAGAATAAAATGTAGTTTGTTGTAAATTATATTTACTTCTGAAAGTATCTTTGATGCTTTAGTTTTATCAATTTCCACTTTGAGAGACAGGTTTCTCGATGTTAAATCCTCACTTTGCCTATGCAGATTGTTTATGGTTTTATTAACTTTATCTATGAGGTTTTCAGTAGGTATATTTTCATCAATTTCAGTGATTCCAATGTTATGCAATATATTCAAAATATTTTTCAAATCTGCTTCAGATCTCTCGCAATTTTTCTGAGCCTGAAAATATATCATCCACTATGATGAAATCAGCACTCTTTTAACAAGTATTTTATACCATATATCTTATATACATATAGCTAGAAGTAATGCAGCTACATACATACATACATTCCAACCTACATATTTCCCATAGGGGTAGACTGAGACTAACGATCTCCACCAGCTATGAAACTAACAAACTTTTTTCACCTGTTTTATTTACATCAAAGCAACATATAGGCTCATCTATTAGGGGTACTTTTGATTTGGTGTTCATATTGGATTGAATTACGTACGCACCTCTACCTTATATAACTCTAAATTGACACTTGCATTATAAATCTGCTTCATGTTTCAACCATTGTTAGTTTTTTCTATATTACCCAAACTGTCTAAGCATCATTTTCTTTAGTCACTACATCTTTCACACCAAATTTTTTTTTTTTGACCCTTTCATCATATCCATCATATAGTAATAATAATAATTAGGACAATTCCAGACACAGCCATCTGATCCAAAACTAGGCAGAGTCTATATTATGGAGATCAGCCAGCTGATAAATGAAATATATAAATACTAGTTAAATAAAATTTACTTGACAGTATTCAACATCCATAACGTTTCTTTCACTATCCAGGGTATCCATTTTCTGCTTGAGTGCTATACTCGTTTCCTTTAACTGTTTTAAAGATTTGTTTGTTTGCAATATTTTTTTCTTCTCATCAATAACAGTTTCTATGTTATGATTGTTGACATTTGGAGTATGCAGAGTTTCAGTTTTTTTCATAATTGTTGAGATCTTCTGTAGTTTTTTTATTACTTCTTCATCACTTATTTTATTTTGTTTAGAGTATTCTGTAATATCATTAACATCAATTATAATATTTGCAAAAGACCTAAAAAAATTTAAACAGTAAATGGTCAAATTATGTCATTTATATTAGAACTAATAGAAGAAATCTGAAAGAAAGGTATGGGCAGATGGCAGATGGGTTTCTTGTTAAGAAATTTTAACACTCTTTAATATTTGATATTTTATTATACATAAATATCTTACCTAAGCTATGACAATAGTCACCAATTTTTTTATGGTTAGGGGCACAACACGGAGGCAGCCATAGGGTGTTGAGATCTGTCTCAATTTTAATACTTATATCCCTCATAAGCATGTGTCTTTTGTTTGTAGGAGAAATCCTTGATGTCACTTGTTTATCTTCCGTTGGAAGTTTCTCAATGAGAAACATGAACACTTGCCTTAATTCCGCTTCATTGTAGTATAGAAATGTTTGGTATCCAACATCATTTTTATATCCTAAGTCCTAATATAATAAGAAAATATAAATATATCAGTAAATCAATGTAAGTAAATAAATGTAATGCAACAGATACCTTATAATTATTTCTTTATTTATTCACATTGTAAAAAGAAAAGAAAAGAATTGTTTCTCAAAGAGGGCACTACATAAAATAAGTTTGAGAACCTACATTCCAGACCAAGAGGACAGTCATTGTTTTGGTATATGTGGATATGCGGTTTAGTTGGATTCATAAATGCTTTTTGGAAAAAAAATTGTAGTGGTGGTGCTTAGCTATATTTTTGCCTTTTATCGTTTATTTCCAATAAAAAGGAAAAGTAACTTTTGTACTAAAAATGTATGTTAAAAATTATAATGTCCATGAAAAATTTATTTACCTTGCAAATAGATGCTATTTGAGCAGCCACTTCTATTCTCTGAGAAACACCTGCTGGCAATTTTGTTGGCACATTCAAACTTACATTTATTGCACTTATACATCTTGATGCAGATTCGATAATTTTCTCTACAGGCATGTCACATATATTTTTTAATTCATTACTGATATCTCTAAAAGTAATATAAAATTTATATTCAGTTAATAATACTTGAAACACAATAATTTTAGTGTCTTTTATATTAAAATTAAATATAAGTACCCACAGAAGTAGAATAGTGATAATGAACAGTTTCTTGGTGTTATTAGCTATGTCGGCTATTGGTGTATTGCAGAAACAAGTGTAACTCAGTAACTGACATGAATTTAAATAAATTGTAATACATATGAGGTGAAATTGAATGCGTTAAAAATACAAATATTAACAGCTGCCTCCTGAAATGTTTGATAACTAAATTTTACTTACATATTTAACTGACGTAGAAAGTGGAAGATAATTGAGTCAACCTCTTCCATTATTTACTATAAGAATTAATCTGATTATTTGTACTTGTCACTTAAAACGATGTCTTTTATTTGTGTTGTTTGATTATCGAATAGGTACAGAATCAGGAGGTTGAAATATTGTATGTATATATTTCACAGTTTCACTCCAACAAAAACATATACCATTTGTCAATGTCAATGTCACTAAACAACTAAACATCAGTCTATTCAACTTGTCAATTTCGCAATTGTCATAGCATTTTGAGATACGATAGTTGCGTAAAAGGCTTTAAAAGCATGCTCTTAAAATATGTTACTATATTGTAACTATTTTCGACTGATTATGACCGCACATCACTATTTAACTAAAACAAAAACTTGCAACACTTGGAATGTCAAAATGCACAATGTACAACTTTTCTTTGGGTTAGTAAAAATATAGATAGATGCGGTATCGATATTTTAACACAATATCGATATGATCCGCGTAAATAATATCGATATTTCGATATCTTTACTCTATGGCGCGCAGTTAACGAACAAAAAAAGAACGCACGCTTTGGTAATTTATGTAATTAATTTGTAAGTGAAACAAGCTATAAATATCGAATTTAATATTAAAAAATAATATCGAAAATGGGTAAATCGAGATTACAAATACCGACGAAAAATCTATCGATTTATTTTTTTAATATCCATATTTAGATATATCGATATGTCTCGCCTTTATTATCTGTATAGACAGAACAGCACAGAGAGAAAAATAGAAAGTGAAAGAGCATTTAAGGCAAAGAGGCGCTGTTAATTTTTAAAAAGGTAATGTGAATTTAAATTAGTGTAAGTTTTTAATCACAGTATCAGATGTGATATAGCTTTAGTAGTAATACTAATAACCCATTAGCTTAGTTTTGCATGACTGCAATATATTATTTGTCTAAGTTTGGCTACCTAAACTTTACATTCTGAAGTTTGTCATATTGCAGTTACAGACATGTTTACGTGTTATTATTATTTTTTAATGGAATTATAAGAATAATATTGCGTGACTAGTCATGATATGATATTTTAAATGTTTTTGTTTTATTCTAGAACACGACATGGCTAATCAGTGGGGTCAGAAAGCGGAAGAATTAGAAAGTAAAGTTAGTGGATTAGGCATATCAAAGAGGCCTAATGGAAAGACTGAAGTGGAAGACAGTCCGGACGCGGCGACCCCAGCAGAGACATCGCTTCTGATGAAAATAATTAGGCAAGGTTTGGTTGAATCTAAACTAGATGTTGAAGTGCAAAGGAAGGATCCAAACTCGCCTCTGTATTCAGTCAAAACTTTTGAAGCTTTACATCTGAAACCTAATTTGTTGAAAGGTGTATATGCAATGGGTTTTAATGCACCTTCTAAAATTCAAGAAACTGCTCTACCCACACTTTTAGCAGATCCACCTCAGAACATGATTGCACAATCTCAGTCTGGTACTGGGAAAACTGCTGCATTTGTTTTGGCAATGCTGAGCAGAGTGGATTCATCAAAGAACTTTCCTCAAGTGCTATGTCTTAGTCCTACATATGAGTTGGCCATACAAACTGGAGAGGTAGCAGCAAAAATGGCAAAATTTTGCCCTGAAATTACACTCAAGTATGCGGTTAGAGGTGAAGAAGTACCAAAGGGTGCTAAGATAACTGATCACATCATTATTGGAACTCCTGGGAAGATGCTGGACTGGGGTGTTAAGTTTGGTATGTTTGATTTGAGTAAGATTAGAGTATTTGTGTTGGATGAGGCTGATGTAATGATCGACAGACAAGGACATCAGGACCAATGTATTCGAATCCATAAATGTTTGCCTTCTACATGTCAAATGATGTTTTTCTCGGCAACATATGACAGTGCAGTCATGGAATTTGCTGAAATTATTGTACCAAATCCAATCATAATCAGATTGTTAAGAGAAGAGGAATCATTAGATAATATTAAGCAATATTACGTTAAATGCAAAAATGCAGAGGAAAAATACAGGGCCATATGCAACATCTACGGTGTTGTTACTATTGGCCAAGCTATTATATTTTGTCATACACGAAAAACTGCTAGTTGGTTATCAGAAAAAATGACCAGAGACGGTCATTCTGTTGCTGTGTTATCCGGTGAGTTGACTGTAGAACAAAGAATTGCCGTGTTAGATAGGTTCAGAGCTGGTTTAGAGAAAATTTTAATTACAACAAATGTTCTGTCCCGTGGAATAGATGTTGAGCAGGTTACTCTTGTGGTTAATTTTGACATGCCTATGGACATGAACAGGAAAGCAGATTGCGAGACATACCTACACAGAATTGGGCGAACTGGAAGATTTGGTAAAGCTGGAATAGCTATAAATTTAATAGATTCACCACTATCAATGGAAATTTGCAAAGACATTGAGGCTCATTTTGGTAAAAAAATTCAATTACTTGATATTGAAGATGCGGAAGAAATTGAAAAAATTGGTGCCTAACAGTTAATCATTTTTGTATGAGGAATGTCTTTGATATTGTCACATGTTACATGTAATAGCATTCAGAGATTATAAATGTTTATGATAAAATTTTGATTTTTTATTGTATCTGTCACATCCATGTGTTGTCTTATTGATGAAATCGAATCAATTTGTAGTAGGTTTATATTATGTTTTTATTCATTAAATAAATATATATATCACATTTTGTTGCAAAGTTATGTATGAATACTTGCACATTTTAAAATAAAAAACTGTTTTTTAACTACTATATTTTAACACTTTAAGTTTAGTCTATTTTAATAAATAATGAATCTGACAAATATCTAATTAGATACAGGAAATACTTATTTTAGATACGGTAATGGTCACATAAAATTGGTTTTCTGTAAGATATCTATGTATAAAAATGGTAGTAAACATGGAGCTGAGATAATTTATCTGGAAACCATCAGAATGAAGAGTACCAACTCCTAATAGCAGGCTAGCGAGTGTTTTGTGCTGGTTGTTCCGGTGTTGTTGCTCCTGATATCATTACAAAGATTGCAATTGGTACTATGTACATCCACTGAAAAATAGATAAGATTTTTTAATGAAATATACACTTAATTGTATACTTAAAGTAAAAAATATTAGTACTTTGCACATTATTTACATTATTGATTATTCACATAACAAAAAAAATGAAACTGCATATAATGTATAATATGCATGCATATACAAATTAAATAAAAAAATATACATTGCTTACATATTTTGCTAAGAAGGATCTGTTATCTTTTATTTCTCCTTTTTCTCGTGCTTCCCGTTCCCTCTCTAATTTTTGAATATAGGATGCTGTATCAGGTCTGTGAACAAGATTCATTTTAAGTAAACTTGTTATGATTAATTACCTAAGAATTCATGTCAGTTGTATCAACACAGTATAAAGTTGTATTTTAATGAAAATGAATAACTATTCTTTGCTTAGTTTTTAATCCTAAAAGGTGCTTTTTCAAATCTAGTCAATTATCTTCTATATTACTTGTTAATTCTCAATAAAATAAGCAAAATCTCATACACAGGTGCCTGTTCAATGTGGTGGAGATAGACATTGGAATCTATATGGCCATCTGCTATCACTGTAGAGGGGAGAGGCTCAGAGGAGTTTGCCACTTGGATATTGACAGCAATTACATCTCCCGTGGGCAACATCCAAATGTTTATGATGTCTTTGAGGCCACTTTCTAAAAATGACCGAGCCTTCACTGATGTCAAAAACTCTGTATCTTTCCTATCAGTAGAGGTTACTATGCTCTTGACAGTATAAAACCCATCCATTTCAGCAAGTTCCTGAAATAGTGAAAAGATATTGACGTTATGTAATTGTGAAAGATAAATACATATATTATATGACTTGAAGACATCAGTGTGATTTCTATTCGTAAGCAAAGACTTACTTTACAGCGGTGGCGATATTGAAGTTTCGGGTTTTCTATCTATTTTATTCTATTAAAGGACAAAAAACCTTTAATAGAGCAATAGGACTGTTTGTGTGAATCCAGTTATCAATGGCGTTATTAAGAATTTGCTGGCAAGTATGCATAAGTAACAGGAATACAAGAAAGGGACTTTTAGTAATACTATCCTAATGAGGGATTATTCAATCCCCTACCCGGTTAGGGACCTGGCGTGACAGTATGTTGTACTATCCCAATTACCATTTTAGTATATGTGAAGTTAGTACTAAGTCAGTAGTTCCACTATTAAAGTGTGGTTAGATATGCATTGCTCCTTTTGAAGACTGAGATCGTAACCTGTAGCTAGTATACATGTGATCATGCCATTCGGTCTTTAAATTTAAATATTGTGTAAATCACTATACATACCTGCAGTTCCCTTAAATGTTCTTTGTTGAGTGTCATTTGTTCTATGGTAGGTGAACCTATTCTAATGCTTTGTACAACAATTTGTGCTCGTGCACAGTACATTTCATTTTTACAATTGAGAGAGTGCTGTAATTGGATGTTCAACCATCCATCATAATCGAAACAGGCCTGAAATATAATGTTTAAGTGCATCATCATAAGCTCATGTGTCTTCGTCGGTTGAGAGAGGCCTACCACAAGGTGCATCACAACACAGTCCCACAGCTTCTAAGTGGATGTTAATTAATTGTTAATACAATTAATTTTAAATGTTATAGAATGGGATGTTTTTGAAGTCTCATTGACTTCAAGCCATTGTTGTTGTATATTAATTACAATTGTTTATGCAAGTACATATAAATTGTTGGAAACTTGTTTTGTAACAAGCTTTATTAAACCTCTGTCCACAAATCAGCTGGTGAAATATAATAAACAATGATTAATTGAGAAAGTGAGCAGAAAACAATATATGTCTATTTAGTCCACAGGTATCTGAAAATTATCACTTTTTCATGTGCATTGCAGGTGACTTCAGTTTTAACTTAAGGTATCTTTTAGAGTGATCTCTACCGATAACATAATATCCGTTGACCTATACCTCTGCATGGTTTTTGTTATTTAAACTACATGACTGAGCTGAGTACATATTATTTATATTGATGAAATAGGTTTATTTTAAAAATATACGTTTTTTATCGTTACGCACTTTTGCCTAATTTCATAGCAGTTTTAGTTATCGGTTTATTTACAATTATAAGTTAATATTTTAGATAATCACATTTAGAAGTATATCGGTTTTATGGAAAATATCTTCATACCGCATATTTAGATAACAGTAGTAAACTTATTATATAATAAACTTTCATATTTATAACTCTGTAAGGTGGATGTTGATTTCAACGACGACAAGTCGTAATTACTTAAATATTATGTACAAAACGTAGAAGGTTAATTTTACTATAGGTATTAGGTACCGACTTAATGTCAAGTTAAATGACAATTTGAAAAACATGACATTTAAATTTTTTTTAATATCATAGCCCCACTTCT
>DWEM01000744.1:0-17073 GCA_018245935.1 Agara belti belti
AGTAACAGACATTTCGAGATGCGACATGCGTGCTCTGTGTTCGGTTCGCGGGCCGCTAGGCGGAGAGACGCGCGCGCTCGGTGCAGGCGCGCGCCTGCTGTCCTTGCGGATGCCCGGCCAGCCCCAACCGCTCCACTTTGTTGTAGAAGCCAAGGCGAGGGCCAAGGAGCTGAAATCCCTAGCCAATGCCCATGCCCAGCTACAAGGCATGTCCGATATGGAACTCTTTGGACTAGCTATCATGCAAAGTGAGTTAACGCTGTTAACCGTTATTTGATTTAATACTGCATTCGCTTTAACGTATTACTTTATAATTATCATTTCTTATTATATCTTACTCTTGAAATGTTGGATATTTCAGACGGAGAATATCTGTTTGTGGATTTAGAGAGCAAACTTTCAAAATATGCGCCAAAAAGTTGGAGATCATCCCACACACATGTAAGTAGAGTAACATTAATAATTATATTTATTTATTTACCAATGGACTACGAGAGAAGACCCGGTCCAGCAGTAGACCAAAAAAACCGGTGAAAAAATAAAATTACCAATGCTTATTTTTAAAATAAAGCAAGAAATACATTAAAAACGAATATACTTTTTAGTTGCCAATTTAATAATAATAAAATAAAAATATGAATGTTATATTTTGTACTTTTGGGTAACAGGAGTGTTATTAATTTCAGGGATTAGACGCAAATGGGAGGCCGCTGCTTGAATTACACCTAGTCGTTCAGTTTCACGTAGAAAGTCCACTTCTTCTGCACGACGAAGTTGGTCGCCGTTTATATTTTTTACAACTGCTTCACAACGTGCGCACTCGAGACGCACTACCCGCCGAAATACTATTATTGCTGATTGGATTAGCATTACAAGCAGAATATGGTGATGAGGAAGCGTACGGAGATCAGAATTATTTTAGAATAGAAGATTATGCACCACCATCTCTTACGGGGGATTGGGTAGGCAAGGCGATAAGAGCTTGCCATCGAGAACATCGTGGTTTATCTAAAGCTGACGCTGAAGTCAGATTTATACGAGAAGTTTGTCTCCTTCCAGATACAATCAATTCACACAGATACCGCTTGAAGCAATCAAAAACTGAATTAGAACCAGGTACTGTTTGGCTCCTTGTCACTGCTAAAGGTATTAAAATCTTACCGGACAACGGATCAGCATCCAATTTTATTTGGAGTTCAATAGGAAAATTAAGTTTCGATCGAAAGAAATTTGAAATACGGACTGAAGAAGGAAAGATAACTTTATATTCTTCAGGTGAAGAGAAATGTAAATATTTATTCGCGTTATGTAAGGAAACACATCAGTTTTCGATGAAAATTTCACCTAAATTAAGTGAGATATTGAGAAAGGAAGAAGAAGAACGGAAAATCTGCTTCGGTTATTCTAAGTCATTTTCATTTCAACAGTGTCCAAATAAAAGTGAACAAAGAATTTCACTTATATCCTCCACAAGTTCTAATACCACATCAGGAATTGTAAGCGACAGAGTTCATTCAGAAGACGAATTAGAAATAATGATTGATTCGCCACCTGCTCCTTCCACTGAAAGCTTAGCTTTTGCACATTTATTAGACTGCTCGAATACATATTTGATAAGACATATTTCTCAAGAAGGTCAATCCTTAAACAAAACTTCATCATTAAAAATGCAAAAGACTAAAATGCGAACCAAAAAGAGCAAAGATGACGTTAGCGTGCTTAAAAAAGATCTCCCATTCGAAACTGGACAGAGTTCTAAAAGTCAAACTGAGGAAACAATTTCGTTAACAAATCAAAGTATATCAGATGCATTATCTGAAAGTCTAATTCCAAATAAAGTCAAATGCACGGGATCTCAATGTTCGTCCTCATGTAGTACAGTAATAATGGCAAGAGCCGGTTTAAGTGCCCTTAGCAGAGCGTCTAATGCAAGTAGCCTGGAATTAGGTTACAGCCATACTGCACAAAATTCAATGATAAGTGATAATAGCACTGTTGGTATGGAAGTCGAATATCCTCAAGACACCGCTTCAGCATTATATGATGGTTTAGGTCAACCAGTTACAATAGCAACATCAAGCGAAACTAGTGGAGTATATACAATGGGAAGTTCAGAACTAACTGCTCAGTCTAAAATGTCACATTACGATAGTTACAAAGTTACAACAGAAAATGATCTGGCAGATATTGATAGTGTTTCTTCCATCCTTAAAAATAAATCAGAAAGATCTAATCTGATATCAAGTGCATTCCGACTACAAGCAACTTTACCTTCTGCGGATTGTGTCGATGGAGGACCAAAATATTGTAGGCAAGAAAACGAAGATAAAGAAAACATTTTTCGAGAGAGAACAAATTCTAATGTTAGTGCAGCTTCTTTTCACGGGGATGGCAGTGATCCAACAGACATCAAACGTACGTTATTAACCGCCAGTGAATTAAGTGATTTAATTGTGGGTAGAGGTGTTTATCCTAAAAATCAATCAGTTAGTGACACATTTGACTCTATATCAGACTACGTACGATTACCTCTACCATTTTCTGGTGATAGTTACCTTCAGGGCCACGAAGACACTGCACCTTCGGATGATAATTATCCAAATAACTCATTTTTCGACCGCCCTCCAACACCACCTACAAGAATTGATAGCCGAAAGAGTCTCAATTTATCACTCCCGAATATATTGGAAACAGATGGGAATAACACTCAATCAATGCCAAATTTTCCTAATAAACCACCACCGCCGTACGAATATAATCATAAAACTTTATCAAAACACGCTTCTGCATCGGTAAAACCTCCACCAGCATATCCAAGTGCGCCTTTGTCTGCACCACTCACAGGAGAGAAGGAAGAAGTAGCAGCGAGAGTGGTGACATCAAGGCCTATGATTACAATTTTAAAAGCTGAAGCAGGTGAGGTGAATGTTTCTGGAGAAAGAACATTTGCGAGCCCCATGGTAATAGAGCATAGATTTCAAAAGTCGAAACGGCATCAAGCGTCTAGTCGTAGAGCAGAGCGATCAAAATTGGCTCAAGGAATGAATAATCTTTCGCCGTCGCGAGAAGGTCCTTCTCATATTGATACTAATGTCCTTGTTGCTATGATGAAACTACCTCCTCCGCCTCCGCCTCCTCGTCGTTCACGACTTCCACCTCCACCACCAATAACTCGTTTACCGCCCCCGCCGCCACCTCATAACCCCATGTTCCATCAACAATTGTACAGTGACGTTGATTACGTATATTACCCGTTACAAGATCCGGCTGTATCACAACAGAATTACCTGGATCATAAATTAACAGAAACTCGAGTGTCAAACCTGCATAAAAGTAGTTTACAGTATAGAAGTACACCATTCCTCTCCACGACATTATCGGCATCGTCAACATATGGTTCCATACAGAATCTCTCAGACTCTTATATACAAATTCCCGGTGCACGAACGAGTTGGTATTCAATGACAAGTCGAACAACGCTTAGCAATAGTTCCATAAATCTTGAAAGACCTCCGATAAATTTGCGTGTTCCCGAGATCCCCAATTTTGCACGTACAAAATCATATGAAAATATACTGAATCCAAAAGATCCACCAATTCCGCCTATTAAAACTCGACGAATGCCGCCACCTCCTCCTCCGCCTTACGAACATAAAAAGAAGATTCCTACTTATTTAAGGGACTTTAACACACTAACTTCCAGCACTGCTCTCAACGAAGGAAATGCTAGCAGAGTTAAAGACGCTAATTGTGATTTAGATATAAAAACCCTCAGAGAAAAAAGCAAGAACTTAGACTTGCCGTTAATAGCAGCGTTGTGCAATGATCGTTCGTTGATTAAGCAAACTAAAGCTTTTGGTGCTCCAAAGTTGAATAATCAAGCAAATAGTGATTGTGAAAGTGAACTTAAGTGCGTCAAGTCCATTCCAAACACCACCGATAGCATAGATCATAAAAGTAAAACAGACGTTAATGTTAAGAGGACAATTGTAAGTTCTCAGAAAAAGATATTAATACGAAATCCAACCGACAAGCTACCGGCTCTACCGAATGCAGAAAATCATACTCCTAGAGCTATGTCGAACACATATGTAATGCATCCGAGTATTATTAAAACAAAAAAGAGCCAACCCAGCTCATGACACTTATTCTACTGCATATTGATTTCTTGTGAATCCTTCCAGTGCTATTTACTTTCTTTTCATTACAGTTTAAATACGAGACTGAAATTAGTACTTAATAATTACTTCGTTTCTACTTTCTAGTAATTCGAAATTTCAAACACCTGCCTTTATTCGAGTCAGTTTTGTAATAAATAAGACAGATGTTAGAATGACAAACAAGGAAAGAGTGGGCTTTACAGAATTTGACTGGCCTGCTGGTCTTGTGGTCAGTGAATCTAACGGCGAGCAAAATACGCTCCAGGCCTTACGCAATTGCAGCAGACTCGTGCCCAGCACTGGCATGAAAAAATATTGCAGCCAAGATTTTCATCATAAAATAATCTATCACAT
This sequence comes from Agara belti belti, assembly GCA_018245935.1. Classification (NCBI taxonomy): domain Eukaryota; kingdom Metazoa; phylum Arthropoda; class Insecta; order Lepidoptera; family Hesperiidae; genus Agara; species Agara belti. The sequence goes on from DWEM01000744.1 coordinate 4,515, forward strand.
ATTAGATCTCGTTGTTATCTGTAATAAAAACGTTAGCATAGCGTCGGTTAATTTAAAACTGTATGTAAGTTTTAATTCAACTGCGATTTATTATTGAATCGTGTCGTCACGTCCTAATCAAACATGGCCGCGTATGCAAACATTTGGATTTTTTTACAAAAATAAAACATTCAGTATTTTAAAAAGAAGAAATATAACTGCATGAAATGTTACTTGTAAGGTAGATTATTTAACAATTGTTATATTCTATTTTTACAAGTGTCATGTAGCCAATAAATAGAGGCCAATACAAAAACAAAAAAGGAAGTATCCAAATAACAGGATATGTTTGCTTATGTGATTAAAAGACGAACCTATGTGTACTAAAGTTATGTTGAGCTGGCCAGTCAATAATGTACGAAATTTCGAATTACTAGAACGTTTGGTAACTCCTATATTCAGCTTTACTACTTTTTAGTAATTTAGAGTTTTTCATTTAGAGCTTCTTCGATTCAGATTGATTTCTATTATTAAAAACATTTGTAACTAAAGTTAATGGCAAATTTATAAACCAATTTTGAAGATAAAATAAAAATTATTGTTAAAATAAAGTAATAAGACTAACAAGTTGCGAAATTCGAAAAACTATGTCAAAATAGGACAAAATTGCACACTTATTGTGCAATTTTGTCCTCACGCAAAATTCACTAAAAATCTATTTTTAGTATTACTTAAATAAGCATCCTTATAAATTAAAGAATACCGAGCTCTATCTACATCTGTATTAAGTTATATTTTGATTAAACTTTTAAAAAAATTATATCGCATATTGCAGCGTATAGGTATTCATTGCATTTTAACATTATTATCTTGCAAATAAATATGTTTTAAATATTGATTTTATAATGGTGAACTCACAACTTTGTGAATTTTACTCAATAACGATTAAATGAGGGTTTTAAAGAAAAACTTGAAGGATTACAATACAATTTTATTAAAAATACAATAAATATACTTCCTAACCATCTGTTGATCAATTTTTAAAACTAAATTCTCTATATAATAGTGAATTATTTATAATTGTATTTTATGCCTAAAATACTCACAGTCAAATTTAGCTCTGAAATAATTAAGTTAAAATTTCTGAAATGTAAGAATATAAAACTAAGAGTCATTACTAAGTCATAGTAAATGATGAAAATGTAATAATTTCCGTCAACACGTATTTATTTTATCTACAATTTTGTACATAACAGTTATAATTTTAAGTACAACATATCTCTAATGTGTACAAATGTATAGTAAAATTTCTTACGTCAATACAATGTGGAGTAATTGTTTATTTATCCTAATATTTTAAATACATAACATATCTATAACGATTTTTTAAAATATCTTTGGTAAATCACAGATATAAATCAACGAACAGGTACCAAACAAACGTAATGTGCAGACTGACTTTGAACAAAATATTGATCACATTACTATTGTAAAGGACCAATGCATACAATTGTTACAGGAATATCTTAGTAGACAATCACAATGCAAAATTTGTATCAAAACATTATACTAACAACATAAAAGTAAATAAAGTACATAACACAGCACAGATAGATCCTTTAATCATCTAGGCATGTAGCGGCAAATGTAATATTCAAGTAAATTATAATATTATATGAACTATTATAGTACTCAGAACTTGTAACATATGTGGCGTTTTTGTATGTATACACATCTTGTGCATAATAACTATAATGAGATAGTGCCAACAACACATTTTTGGACTACACCTAAGGTCTTATAAAAAAATCTTACATGATGGTTACAATTTATTTTCAATAAATTTAAAAATACAAAACGTAATATGATGCAGAGATTCAAAATATAGAAAATATATTCCTGTCAGTCATGAAAACATGGAAGAGAATTATCACATTTATTCAAGTTAAGATCTGGTTTATCATAAGCATAGGAACAAAATTATAGTTGCGTATAGTACAACTTTGAATTCGAACTGTTTAGTATGAGAAATTACTAAAACTAAAATCTACTTCTCCAACTTAATAATTAAAGCAGAGTTTGCAGGAAATGTTACCGAATCTAAATATAATACTTGACCGATAAGAGAGGTGTTGGTGGCAGCTACTACTGTTCCACCGTAAAACATTGTAGACAAATCAGTCGTTATAGTTTTACTACCAAAATTGCCAACGAACACACACGTGTTTCGACGTGGATACCATCTTTCAATCACCACTAGATTCTCTTCCGTTTTTCGAATTTGCATATTTTTCACTACACTACCGTTTTTGTAAATAGCTCTTAAATAAATTGTAGGCGTTTTCAGACGTACATCAATGAAATTTTGTAAGATATTCAAATAATTAAAGCGAGGTTCCAAAACGGACTTCGAATTCCATGGCAAAATACCAATATTAGTTTCAAGGGCACCAGTTTTATCATCGTTTGCGAATGCCATTGGGACTAAGTTGTGAACATGTTCATGTTCATGAAAATCCCCTTCTACATCATGTTGTGATAAGCCCCCTAGGCCTATTTCGTCACCATAGAATATACTTACTGTACCAGGCAAGATCAATTCCAGGGTGGTGAGGGCTAATGTATTATTTTTGTGTTTATTAGATATTCTTTCACTATGGACATTTCCAATATTCCAGTGTATCCAGGGATAGTATGATTCAGCCCACAGAGTTCCAGGTACAAGCTTGTCTATTCTTGTTTTCAATGCTTCAACCCCATCATCGAGGTCTAGATGAATGTCAATAAGGTCAATTCTGTTCAGAAAAATTGTAAGAGCAGCACCCTTTATATTACTGACCTTCACCAACGATTCTTCACTTGCCATCAATATTTTATTACTCCCTATAATCTGTTTCCATATCTGTAAAGTTTTCCCAAAATTTGCATCCTCTGCATACCTTTCCAGATTTTTTAAATAGAAACCATCAACATTTTGTGTCTTTGCCCAAAATATAATAGCTGTAGTAGTTACATCGATGTATCTTACTATTGTTCCATTTGAAAGAGTATGATTTGAGTCTGAACGTGATATAGGAACTGCCAAGGATAAAATTGGTATATCAAGGATGATATGCATATTTTTTTCATGAACAATATTAACCAAATCTTGAAAATCTTTTAGTATACCTAAATTCTTGTCTATATTAATAAGTGAAGTAGTGTTATAATAACGTTCAGGATAACTATTAGCTTCAAATATATAATTAAGACGAATAGAGGAAGCGCCCAAGTCTTTGATGTAGTCCAGGTTTTTTGCAAGACCTTTCAAGTCCCCGATACCATCATTGTTGGAGTCGGCAAAGCTAGCGGGAAACACCTCGTAGAACACCTTTCCTTGGTGCCATGGAAGATCAGGATTGCACGATTTGGGCAATGTAACAACCATTGCAATTATAGCTCCTATACAAGCAACTAAACCAGATACAACAAACCATAGCAGGATTTTTCTGATGATACCCCAATTCCAATTGACAAAGCTTGGTAACTTTCTGTTGCTCGTGTTCAAGCTACCATTAAGCTTGTACCCTTCAGGCTGGAAATAATAAGTTTAAGTGAATTACTCCAAAAAAACACAAATAACAAATATATTTACACACTACAAACTCAACTGTCCATATTATTTGTCGAAATATATACCTGTCCCATTATGATATCTCCATTTTTGCTGAGTGTCTGATAGTCCAACATGCTTATATTATTTATAAGCTGAGCACTCACAGGGTCTTGTACAACTGAATTAGAATCTGCCGATGAACTTGAGTCTCCAGTACATGCATCTGTAATTTTATGCAAGTAATGTTTAACATGAGTTCAAGTATGTAAATGCAATTGTATAAAACTAATATTTGAACCACAAATAAAATACAGTTATGAATAACAAGTCACACTGTTTATGGTCTATTACAGTAGGGAAAACTCCTTACCTCCCCTAAGTATAAAAAACCTAAAATGCTCACTGTAAATTCTCTTTATAAGAACAGGAATATTCCTCTTTATTCTATAGAAACAATATAGTGAGGAATAAAAACTGTAGTGACAGTAATGTAGCTCACAACTCAACACAACGAAATATATCAAGAGTCTCACCAGTGGAAATCCTGTCTCTGCCTACTTCATTCAAACAACAACATAGGTATCTACCTGGGTTTTGCAACGTGACTATTTTTGAATCATTGATGTCATCATCCAAACTTAGAAAAGATTCTTCATTTATTTCTTCAGAGAGAGGATGTTTGAAATCTATCGGCGTAGGACTCGGTGTCAGTAACAGGCATGTGGAAGACTCCACACCCCGCAAGTAATCGATCGTCTCTAGTCCCTCAATTTGCGACACTCCATTATTACTGGTTTCTGGCAACTCGTTCATTTTAAATTTTTCTTAACTTTATTATCATTAATCTATATTACACGAGATTTTTCTTATTCGCACTTGTCAAAATTTCGATGGCTATTTTTGGATTGGGACTCCCAATTTAGGATGTCCACGCCACTTTAGACGTCACTAAACAAAAAACACATTTAATTACTTACTATTGATTAAAACTACTGCATAGGATGCTATTCATTATTATTTTTATAACGAATAAACATAAAAATACGTAAAACAGGTTACATAAAACGAGGGAGAGATTCAGAAGTCAGATTTCAGACATTTAGAAGATTGTCAATGTTACATTTATATACACTAGGTATAATAATGGCGCTTAGTGCTTACCATCGCCCACAATTTCCAACAATTTATGGAGTAATCGATAATATCGAAGCTAAAATATCAATACTATTAAAAGGTGTATACAATTTAATATTAAAATCATCAATAAAGAAATGTTTGATATTGTATTTTTATTATATTTTGATATTTTATTATAGGTACTAGCGGCTAGCTCCGGCTTTGCACGGTAGTACATCACTTTGCTTTATTGTCGATAATTTCCTTAGCGTACGCGATATGACGATTATTTTGCTATTTTTTTCACACGTTTGGTTACATTATCGTAGTTCGCATACGGGTCCCTAACTTTTTTTAAATATTATCTCACCAATGTTCATCAGAGACAATGTAGGATTCGAATGGTGAAAGAATTGTTCAAATCTATCCAGCAGTTTCAGATCCTATTCAATGCAAATAAACAAGCAAATCTTTCCTCTTTATAATATTTAGTATAGATTTTTGATATTATATTGTGCTCATACAAGTATCGATACTAAGAGCAAAATCCCTATCTACGCTCCTTACCAAATGTCGTCATAGTACAAAATATAAATATCGAATATCGTTATATCGAGATTAAAAATGTCGAGGTTATCTATCGATTGTTTTCTAAAAAAGCATCGCTATTTTTACTGCCTTTGCCTTGCCTTTGATGTTTCTTTAACTTTTTAAGTCTAAAGTTCATGTTGTATCTGCTAATCTGCTTTTATAGGGAAATAAGAAATTGACAACTACTGTACGTTTGAAATATCATTACTAATTTCGCAGTTTTCTATTAATATTTTTAAATATGTTTGTGAGATTAGTAAGACGCAACAATATATCAGGAACTGATTTTAAGCAAATACGAAATGCCTCCAACAGGGTAAAAAATATTAAAGACGTCAATTATCAATATCTTCAGCGAAGCAAAGTACCTACTATGCACTTTCAGAAATCGTTACCTCGACTACCCATTCCAAATTTATTAAAAACTGAAGAACGGTACTTAAATGCCTTAAGACCTCTTTTAAGTAAAGTGGAAAATGAGCAAGCGCTGCGCACCATGAACGACTTCGTGGCCAATGAAGGCAAAATACTTCAAGAAAAACTTATTACAAAAGATAAAAACAACAAACACACAAGTTACATATCTGATTATTGGTTCGATTTATATCTTAGGGACAGAGCAGCTCTTCCTATTAATTACAATCCTTTATTGGTCTTTCAAAATGATACACGACCTGAGTATAATAACCAACTCATTAGGGCAGCCAATTTGCTCACTAGTGCTGTAAGGTTTATGTTATCTTTGAGGGAACAAATCTTAGAACCAGAAGTATATCATCTGCAACCTAAAAAGAGTGACACGGACCTGTTTAGGACAGTAACAGGCCTTTTACCAGAAAGTCTTTCTTGGTAAGTATTCACTAAATTATTTGTTAATTATTCCTTATATTAATAGGCTAGGCTTATTACCACATTCAGGATATCTCAGTGTCTCAATCAGCTATATAAGTTGTCATACACTGCACACATGATTTTAATTCATCTCATATCTAGTGTAGAGTGAAGTAATAGTTATACAAAAAAGTATATCCTTGCTCTCGCCCTGTAGTACACAGGCATCTTGAATCTTTTAATGTATTGTCACCCTTATTTCTTGTTGCAAAGTAAATAGTTTTATACACAATCCAAACCACTATTATAAATCCAACAGTGTGTTTGTCTCTTTGTTTGTCTTTAAATACATTTTGATAATGATTTTTTTTATGTTTGCATTGTATATGAATGTTACAAATTTTACTGTATTAGGTATGGAGCATACTTATTTAAAGCTTTTCCACTAGACATGAGTCAGTTTGTTGGACTATTCAATGCTACTCGGATTCCAAAACTCAATAAAGATAAAATATATAGAGAGCCGACAAGCAAGCATGTGCTTGTGCAAAAAAATGGCAATTTTTATGTTTTTGATGTCTTAGATGTTGATGGTAATTTTTTTTTTCTTTTTTGTTGCATGTTATTGTTTTACATTGAAATATGCATTGTTTTAGTTGCTTTTTTTGTTAATATTATTGAATATATCTAGTTGGTCATGTACAAAATGTTTTTACTGAACAATAAAGTTAAAACTTTTTCTTATAGCAAAGAAATGCTTATGTCATGTGCATAATGGTGGTGGTGGGTGTACATTTTGAATATAAATGGTATAATTAGAATCTTTTTGCAATCTAAAGGATAATGATCGAGGTTCAAGAAATTTTTTATTCAATCATGAGGTGTGCGTTGCATGTTGATTGCATTTTTCACTTTATCAAATATGAACTGCATTTAACCAATACTTTGTGTATGTAAATATCTAATTATAAATTTTTATTAAAGTATTTATTTTCATTTATTAGAACCTTCAACATGTTATTGTAAAATAGGTGTTGTTTACATGCAGACAATATGAGAATGTCAGTATGTTTAAATATAAAAATTAATAGTTATGATACATTATTTCAGGAAATCTTCTAACACCTACGGAACTACTAGGTAATCTGTCTCAAATTGTTAATGATGATGCACCCAAAGCTGAATATCCTTTGGGTGTTCTAACTTGTCAAAATAGAGATGAATGGGCGAAACAAAGAATCCATTTGGAGGAGATTGGTAATGCAGAGGCCTTAAACAAGATTGATTCTGCCATTTTCAACTTGGTGCTAGATGAAGAAATAATAAATGATGATAAACACAAAATTCTGTCAGAGTTCTTACATGCTGATGGCTCGAATAGGTATATTTAATTGTAATCTGTGTACTCTACACATTATTTTTATAACCATAATTCTATATTAAATCAAATGAAATTATGGCTTTGTTGAATGAGTTTATAATGAGCAATCTTCCTAGTGTAATTGACCCTTAAAAGGAACGTGGCAAAGTTTTATATGTTTCATCTTAAAAATAATTAGCTTAGTGGTTCAGATGAAAGTGCCTCGCTCTGGCGCCAATTTCAAATGCCGTGTTTGGATCTTGAAATTTTGGCAAATATCACGAACTTTATGAAGTTATCTATATGTTTTTAATCTTTAATATCATTTGTAATAATGAAGAAGGAAATACTTTGAAGAAACCTGCATGTCTTGTAGTATTCTGTAATATTTAGTAAGATGTGTGAAGACTATCAACCCACACATGGCCGGCAGTGAAGTATCACCCAATTAATACCTTTTCATTTTGACCTGATTTGGTTACAGGTAATATTCGCTAATACTCGTATTGTTTCAGATGGTTTGACAAGTCTCTTAATTTAATAATAACAAAAGATGGAGTCTCTGGCATTAACTTTGAACATTCCTGGGGAGATGGTGTTGCTGTTCTACGATTCTTCCAGGACATATACAAAGAGACTACTACTAAACCTTTCATTCATCCAGACAGTAAACCTGCAAACACCAATAATACTGTTAGGAAATTAGGTACTTACGGTTTGTCATTTGCTCTCAAAAATGTTTCAGAATGAAGTATTAATGCTGTTTTAATTTCTATCTATCAGCTATTCAACTTTCAAACTTAAAAAGAATTTGTACTCAATTGAAATATTTTGGATTGCTAACGGAGTTATAAAGACAGATCATATCGTTTTCAGAATTCAAACTGGATGATACAGCAAAGGTATTCGTAAATAAAGCAAAAAAGGAATATGCAGATTGGTGTAGTACATTAAGCATAGACTTTATTCTATATGAACAGCTAACGAAAGAAGCCTGCAAAAAGTTCAAAGTCAGCCCTGACTGTATAATGCAACTTGGTTTCCAGGTTTGCATACACTTTATATTTAACTACTTTGATTTTAATCTATAACAGTGTTATGATGCTCTGCTTGATCAGCATTTCAAGATGAACATAGTAAGACAAATCAATAATTTTTAATATATGATGCTACTTTTTAAAATGTTTTGTTCCGTTTCCCATTATGAGATCATTTCACTCTATACTTTTGATATTACAGGCTTATAATCTTATATGTAATTATATTGTTTATTCTGAAACATATGAAGAGTAATAAGACCAGTGTTCCTGCAAAAATTATGAAGAGATTAATAGCACTAGACTTGATTATCATTAACAATTGAAAAATACTCTACTGTACAAGGAACCTTCGCAGCGTTGTTCAAAATTGTTGTTTTATGCTAATGACATTATCATAATAACATTAATGTAATATACAATTATTCTGTTATGTTGCTGAAAAGTGATTTGATTTTTGAAATATAATGTTGAAGATTATTAAAATTAGGATATTTGCATTCAAAAAGATTAAACCTGTTGTTTTGGTGGTTTTGAATATGATGCTCAATTTAGTCAAATTTGATCATTTATCTTATGTTAGGGAGATTGTAAAAGTATTGTGCGGAGCTATGTAGTATCGTGGTGAATGTATTAAATTAAATGTAAGTATATTTTTATTTACAGGCTGCATACCATCTCATGCATAGTAAATATGTAGGCACATATGAATCATGCAGTACTTCAGCATTTAAACATGGCAGAACAGAAACCATGCGACCCTGTACTGATAAATCAAAGGTAGAATAATTATTATTCAAAACGACTTTTTTTATAGTACTATTATTTATATTCATAAATAACTTATAAAACTTATGGCACAGTAAAGGAAGTATTATCCAATAACGGTAAAATGTTGTTATTTTAATTACGTCTATCACATATGATATTGAATCTTCCTCATTCAGAGTTCAAATTGTTTCAGGCATTTTGTGATGGCCTCCATTTAAATAAGTGTTCCAAAGAAGAGCTTCGCAGTATCATGCAAGAATGTTCAACATACCATTCACAACTGGTCAAGGAAGCGGCTATGGGGGAAGGATTCGATCGACACATGTTTGCGTTAATGAAAATTGCCGAAGAAAACAACATACCTCGACCAAAAGTCTTTGATTCTTACGAGTATAAATTCTTAAATAAATCCATCTTGAGTACAAGTACACTGTCTTCACCTAGTGTTTTGGCTGGTGGGTTTGGCCCAGTCACTAAAGAAGGTTTTGGTATTGGGTAAGATTTATTTAATACTATAATATGACTTAAAGATTGAAACTTATGTAAAGTTGTTGTGAAATGTGGCTTAAAAACGATTTATGAATAATCTCAGAGTTGTCTATGGTAATGTGGAGAGTGTCATTCAAGCTATGTTCAGGTTTGAATGATAAATAACTAAAGCATACATAACACAGCTCATTTGAATACTGTCCTTAAAGTGAAATGGGTGTGACCAATATTATATAGGATACGAAAAGAAAACAATAAGATATCATTCCTGTTGAATGCTGGCCAAGTTAATAATCAGCCAGATTTATTGAACAAGGTACTAAGTAATTCATGACTTTAGGATGAGTAATATTCTAGTTTCATTGTTTTGATTTTGTGTTACTTACCAAATTTTAATTAAGTATTGATTTTTAGGTACTCTGCCTTTGCTGATAAATTAGGTGCAGCTGTAACAAGCTACAAGTCCCACAATGACAGCCGGCAGTTTATCGAAGCCTTGCACAAATCATTCGTTGATATAACCAAAATTTTGTCAGGATAAAGTAGACATTAAGTATTTAATATTGATCGCATTTGAATAGGTATTTAATATTTATCATTCTTACTATTTAGGTGGAATTAATTCATCCATAATGAATTGACGAATAGGTTAAGTATATTTGTAACTTATAAAAACTAAAGAAAAAATTACTTTAATGTACATTTTGAAGTCGAAGTATCTTGTTTTTATTAAGATTGCTAAACAGCTATTTCGTTCAAATTTTAATTATTCAGTATGTAATTCTGCAATTGCATGCGAAATAAAAAAGTAATAGAAATCCATTGTTTCTATTTGTTTAAGTCAAAAATTATGTTATGCAAAATATCTGTATGTTATTACTCAACATATTTATGAATTGCCTATTTTGTATGTTTTTTACATAAGTACTAACAACATTCTCCTGTAAAATATAAAATGTACATTTACATTAAGTATTTATATTACTATAATATTTATGACTGGGTCCAATCGTTTTAAAATTTTGTAACTTATATAATAAATATATGCTTGTTATAAATTACAGGACTTTCAATTTTCCTTTTGATCCTGCAGTAAAAACAATATTCTCATATGAATTGTGTTTCAAACTGTATCGCACACCAAATATCTGAAATACAATATAGTTGAAATTAATATATAAATTATTAGAACCAGAAGTGAGCAATATCAAAAATGAATTGAAAATTGTAATTATTTTAATGTAATGCAACCTGTATTTTTACATAGTACTTAATTACTTCCTAATAATAATATATATATTTAGAGACCAGAGAATAGAAGATAATAGAAGTTAAAGACCGGAAATGCATTTGCTGATTTTTGGAAATTCTATTTTCGGGCGAGTACAGGCGCGGTATAAAAATATCGATACGATATTTATCGATATATATATTTTTCACTTGCTCATCCCTACTGACGGCTGGCAAATCTGACGATGTTGCCATGGCTTCCTTGAGTTATACAACATATTCTAACAATAACTTTAAGATAAATACATATTATTTTTTATTTACATACAAATTAGGTACCTATCAATATGAATCTCATATTATATAAAGTTTCCAAAATGTTTTTTTGTAGGAAATTATGAAATAGTTTAAAAAATACAGGTAAAAAATAAAGAACGATATATGGATATGAAATCGAATAAATTGAAGTCACATAGGCTTTTCTTCCACTGTGAACGTAAAAATGTCAAAGTTCATCCATGGTGTAGATTTTGTGAATAAAATAAATATTTTTAGTGATCTATTATTTTGTGGTGCTTGTGATTGAATTGGATCTGTATTACAAACTTATCTAAAGTAGTGTAGTGCAATGACTATAACGCAAATCTAAAAGGTAAATATTTAAATATAGTCAAAATACATTTTGTTAAATCAGTGCTAGGTACATGTATTTTAGATATATTGTGAATTAAACATCAGGAAATATGTGTATTTCAGTGGTAATCAGCGTTCAAGATCATTGATGCATTGTAAAATCACATCCATTCAGCAAAAATTTCTTTTGCAAGATCGCATAAAACCGTTTTGCGAGTACAATCAAGATCGATTATCCTTAATCAATGCGAAGTAAAGATAATATTTTATAATAAATTTAATTACAATTATATTAAATAATAATGATGAAATCATCGTAATTTATTATTTCTCACGATATTGTATCCGTAATTAAAACGAAATGATCCTAAACGGAATAACTTTAACATTAATTAACTAACTATTTAAATATTAATCGTGTATTATTTCAAATAAAGTTGAATTATTTGTTACACAGATTTTGACCATGACAGTGTTTTCTTTGACGGTTAGTATTATATTAGTTTCTTCAATTTAAATTCATAATAAACTACCTTCCCCCACGGTTTCCCCGGGTTTCTTGATAAATACAATAAAATGTGCATTGTAACAGAAGTATTCAATTTAATTATATTTATGGCTCACTATTTTGGAAATTATGTAAGTAATGATTCCACTTAGTAGATATATGCTGTCACAGACTTTTATTTAGAACTATTTAAGACGAACAATCCCACAATACATTATCTTCCTGTAACTTTAATGGTTTAGGCACCTCACATCAAGATACCTTTCAGAGGGCAGGAATTTTTTCCACCTTACTTGATACTTATAGTTCATATTATAGCCATATTACACCAAATCTTTATAAATTGTGTCCTATGTGGTATTTTGATGTATAAATTATATTACTGTAAAGTTGTATCTAAATGTGTCTAGTAGTTTTTG
>DWEM01000745.1:0-17072 GCA_018245935.1 Agara belti belti
GGGACACTGGTACAAGTTTGACGACTCCAGGGTGTCATCGGTGGACGACGACAACGCGTATACTGAACTCGTGAACAACACTGCCTACATGCTGTTTTATAAGCGGAAAAAGCCTAACGTTGTACATTCGTGCTCCACCGATGATAGCGGCCACTGGGCTTTGCGCATGCCTAAGTATACTAAGCCTCCGGGCGAACCTCTCAACGAACTCACCGAAACGAAAGAGGAGAACGTCGAAGGATCCAAGCCCGGAACGCCGGAGAGGGAAATCAATTCCGAGTCGGACGTCACAGCGCCTAGGTTAAGTCCAACCTTGTCCAGAAGCGTTCCGAGCTTACCGGACGACGGCGCGCCCGCGGTAACGACACCCACTAGACCGATCGTCAGCGTCGCGCGTGACGCGACGTCAACAGTCCAATCGCCGACGCACCGGCGGCCGCTGATAGTCGAGGTGAACGGGAAAGTTCTCAACGACGATTCGAGCGACTATGAGAACGAATCGAGCGCACCAATAGAACCCTACATCCACAAGGATGTTCACGTCAATCCTAAAATGACGCCCGTCGACAGTAGGCGGCCGCGTTCCGTCGACTACCCCGCCAGGAACGGCGCGTCGCCGTCATCGAGGGACTCCAGCAGGAACTACGAGAGCTCCCCGCTGGTCGCCAGCATCAACGGCGTCGAATACCACCCAACCACTCAAGACTTAATGCTGTCGATGTTTCAAGAATCTAAGTTTATTGTTCCGAGACACAATAATCACATCAATCCGGAATCTCATAGAGCAGGTGAGATATATATGACATGAATATGTATCGTAATTATACAAAACGAATATCACTGCAGAACTGTATATATTTTATAGTTACATTTATACATCATTGGCATGGCAGCCTGTACGGGAGGTGTGTTGGTGGAGTGTGGTGTATGACAAGTGTAGTAACTTAGATTTGGCGGTAAATTTAAATCTGAATTTCAATAACGATTTTGTTGTGACAGTACACCATGGTTACTGTTATGAAAGATATCGAAGTGTTTGCAATCAAGATAATAAGTTGTCTGAGAAATCATATTGAACATCTCTAAATGCAATTCGCAAAGCGGTGATAGCCGAGTGGTTTGAATGCAACCTCCCACTCCGGGGGGTCTGGGTTCGATCCTGGCACGCGCCTCTGATTTATTACGTGCGTTTTATAAGTAAAATTTAAATATCACTCGCTATACGGTGAAGGAAAACATCGTGAAGTAACCTGCACACTTTGGAGGTGTTATAAATTATATAATATTTTCTGAGCTGTGTGAAGTCTACCGATCCGCACTTGGCCAGCGTGGTAGACTATGGCCTAAATCTCTCTCACTATGAGAGGAGACCCGGTCCAGTAGTGGACCAACAAAATGGGTCAAAAAACAAATGAGAATAAAATTTTTATCCTTCTGTGTAAATTCATTTCTTTTTAAATTAGATACCGTGAAAAATATTCGCTCTCATTGGTCTTGAATGGAATGTCAAATGAGCTTCAAAACAAAAATCGTATACGATAACGTTGTATTGACTTGCCAGCAGATAACTGAACCCGCAACGATGCTAATAAAGCAATAGCTTATAGAATAACGATACATATATTGGTATACAAAAACTTATTAAATTTAGATGCCTGTCCCGTTTTCATTTAGCACACACCCCTAATGCAAATGGAACAGAAATGCAATAGAGTGGCAAATGACAAAAAAAATATTTTATTAAGTCATTGTTACTTTTGTGAATTAAAGTCTGCACAGTAATTGTATATTTTTATTAAGAAAATAAAAAAACATAAAACAGAACTAATACTCAATGAATATAAAGACGACATATCGCCAATATTGATAGTGTAACTACATATATGATTTCAAATACTTCAGTATTTTTTTTATACTTTATAACTTTTCTAAGCCCGCGACTCTTGTAACTAATCAATGCTATAATTCTTCGATTTTTTCAAGAGCCGTCAGTTCACCTGATGACTGCGCTGGTCAGATTTTCGTTAACAATCAGTCAAATACAAGTGCTACGTAATTCTTGAATTACAACACAAAATCTGAAATTATAAGAGTAAAATAATTAATATCTATAAAAAAAATATTTACAAGTCCTAAGCAAGAAAATTTTTTTTTTTTTTATTAACAATATCTACTCCACAGTTGTTCTGTCAAATTGTTTAACATGGGACTTTAATAAAAGGGCGAGCGCCCGTATAGCGATAGAAAGACCGCAGATACGATCACAGACATAAACACGACTAAACCCTTATCCGAGCCAATTGCTATACCCCTTCATGCAATAGCTACAAGCAGAACTCTTAATTGGATTAAATCGCCCATAGCCATAGTCCTACGAACTCAAATCGCATAAGCTGTAAGTATAATTGACGTAAGTGACACGAATATTAACAAAATCAAATCCTCTTTCATACAATGAAAGTCTAATGTATATTACATTATAAAGAGGAAAGATTTGTATGTAACGAATAGGCTTAAAAACTACTGGAGCGATTTCGACAATCCTTTCACCATTTAAATGCTACATTATCACTGATCAATATAGGCTATACTAGCTTTTGCATTTTAATTTCCTAGGATAGCTACACGTATTGCGACAGACAATATTCCACGCGGACGAAGTCGCAGGCAAAAGCTAGTGTAGCATATACTGTTACTTAATGTTGTAGGAACGCTGCAGTGAAGTAACAAAGATCTTAGTCTTCTTATATCCAAACGAATGCCAACTTAATTTTAATCTTAGACTAATTAGTGGTTGGGTGTATGAATGAATGGTTAAAGCTTAAATTTAAAATAATAACCATACACTAGCAAGTTCTGAATCCCGGTGTATTAACCATTAGTTAAGTCCACTTTAGCATCTTATTTGGTTCGCCGGGTGCTGGATCTCACTCCTACCCCTTCCCCCACTCCACTAATTCAGGCTGAGTCGCTCTGGCACGCCACAAAGTCCGGGTAAAACTGTAGAGGCCACTAAGGTCAACTAGGAAAAGAAAACTTTTTTGCATCTTATAGTGAACAATGCCTAATGATAAAGACAAAAATACTGGCTGATATATTCATAACAGAACGGCTACTTTCAATGTCAATATTTCTCAACGCGTATTCTAAAGCTTCGTATTCTAAATATTTCATTTTCTCTACAAGTCGTCACGTGAAAAGCGAACGCGACAAAATGCTAACAAAAGACCGACGTCCGTAGTTACGTCAATTACTTTCAGTACAACGATCACCCCACATCGCTGCCAATTTATACGCGTCCAGTTACAATACGATCATCAAATAATTTAATACGGACAGTACGAGCTCATTACTTGAATACCAATGGCGCTCTAATAAAGATATGGCAATCTATTGCGGCGCGGAGCAGTGACAAACACGGAGATACACGCAATTTGTCTCTTCTAGTTCAATAAATTGATTCTAAGCTCAGCAGGGCGCCTCGCCTTCTAACCGAGTTCATATTAATGCGGTTACTCTATACGACTATTATAGGCTTAAGGTACCTCTAGACTGTAGGTATAGTGGCCTATGTTATGTTGATAGAAAATAAGACCGTTTATATGTTTATAAAAGCAAATAGATCTTTATATTTATTGGTGAGGGCAATGTGAAACAGATTGAATAATTGTAAAAATAATTATGTTCTTACGAAAATTCTCAAAAACCATCAATATACATTGCTACCCCACAGCTGCGTAGCAAAGTACGTAAAAGTGAATTTATCGGTTTTAAATATATGTATGTACATTAATAAACAGATATATGCACATATATTGTGCTGTGGTAAGGATAGTTTAGGTAACGTACTACTTGTAAAAACTAGGTGTGTTATTTGAAAAACGGCTAAGTATCAGAAGACATTGCAATATAGACGTAAATAAGCTCCTGACCTTGATGTCTTTATACAATTTAACAACCTTGACACAAACACATCAAAATGCAAAATAATCCAAGTTCTTACGATCGTCGTAAAAAATATTATTACGCAACGCAATCGCGATTCGCTTTTCATATTAGTACTAACACATCGATCGAAAGCTCATTATTTCATAAATTATGTGAACAAGATGAAAGGTGTTTATGAAGATCGTAAATAAAATTTTATAAATATCGTTTGTAATAGTGTAAATAACTATCTACGATATTTATGTATGATTATCGTAGATAATGTAAACACACCCAATCGCCAACGATATAGCATTACTGGTATCTCCCATGACGTAATTATAACATCGCTTGTTAAGACTGACCCAATATTCACTGACCCGTTTACAATTATTACAAGATCCAAAGGATTTACCGGATATTGAAATGCGATATAACAGTAGAGAATATATTACTAGTACACTACCTTTTGCTTGCAGCGTTGTTCGCGCAATAATTGAATTTCCAAAACCAAGAAATGCATTAACTTAACCAAAAGCATAAATCTAAAAATTCATGTATCTAACTTCTAAGTCGACGAAATTTCGTACAACCTGCTACCCCTATTTTACTCCCTTAGGGGAGGAATTTACAAAAGTCCTTTCGTACTAAGTACTCACTTTCGCTATATAAAAAACCTATTTGCAAATTACTTTTAGAATGCGGAGTATAATTAAAACTTCCCGAAATTGTAACATTATGTGATATTAATTCCTGATAGTATAGGATAGTAAATAAACCCTACGTTTATATATATAACAAGGACACAGTATTAAAATACTTACATTTCATTACTAGCTTACAGGCAAAGATAAAATACTCATTCGCGATATATTTTTCCTTTTAGAAATATCGTACAAATTCGTAAGAGAAAGTAATTTTTCCAGCACGAAATGAACGATCAAAGAATGTCTACATTACGCGTAAGCTTCAGCTTCTTAAAGACGTAACTTTATTATCGTAAAAGCGTTATCAGAGACGACAACAAAAAAAAAGCAGATAAATTTCATTTCGCTCGTAAATCAAGTTTGTGAAATTTAAATTTTACTTCAGTTATTTTATGATAATTTATTATCAAAGGACATCCAGTAGGGAGGACGGTTCGGAGATATCTCCGGAGATGATATCTACCGGGAGTGGTTAGGCGTGTTCGGCTTCGGGTGACAGTGTGAGTGATGAGATCGCTTGGTGCATAATCGGTGAAATATTTATGATTTAATGGCCGCTGATATATTATGCCGGTCTGTGATTGCGATTTGCATGGACGGTGGCAGTTGTTTGCTGACCGGTTGAAGTATTGCGAGATGTAAATAGTGCTTACATTGTTAATAAAATATTATTCGCGGTAATATCACTTTAGTTTACCGTTTAAGTTCAGATTCTCTAAATCACAAAGCATTTACAAATTCAGAAACACGCAAACTAAAGCACATATCAAAATGATTACCTGTCTGGTTTATTATTAACCAATCTTATTTCGTTACCAATATAAATTGAAAATTTCGCTCCATTATTCAACTTCCCTTTCTTTCTTTCTTTCTTTCTTTCTTTCTAATAGTAGTCTTTAATCAGACAACGGTTCGCCGTGTGATGTACACAAGCCATATTGTTCCGAACGCAACCGTAAAGTTGACACAACCCTCGTGCAAACAAATCACTACCAGTTAAGGCACATTCACACCGCACAATGAATCCGCATCAATCTCGGGGGAAATCTAACATTATTCGGTAACTTGCCGCCACTGTCACGGAAAATGGAAAAGCGCCCTCGTGTTTAACTTTCACCGCGAAACTAATTCTGTCTCGTGTACTCATGCTATTGAGTTGTGGAAGTAATTCATGATCTTGGTTTGCGAGCTACTTATTTAGTGGTAGTTATGCGACAAACGTGCGTTATAAATTAATTGTTGTTCAGTCGTTATAGACATCACAGTAGTAATATAATAAAGAAGAACTTTAGTATTGCATATATTATGCATAAAAATAAAAATGCTTAAGTACCATATCTAAAGTATTAGTTATACTATACTCCAATGTAAGTAAATGGAAGAGATATGCAGTTCGAAAACATAACATCAAAAATATCATCACAAAATTCTAATAAGCAGTGTCTCCGGATACGAATATTGCAGTACGTCATTGTCATACATTTGACGTCGTTTTGTCATGACACGCGGCGCAAATGACGTGACGGTTCAGCTCACAATGCGAGTATCGGTCATACTGCTGTGACTTTAGCTGATTATATTATTCTTCTGTTCTATTATCTTCTTGTTTTACGGTACGCATTTGTTTTTACAAAATGCTTTCAACAGATAAACAATAATTAAGTCTATTAAGCTCCTGTACATCTGTTTAGCGTTATTGCTTAGAAAATATTACCTAATAAAACACACTGTCTATATTATTTAGTTTTCTGCGTAATAATTCTTATTCTTATTTTCTCCTGTTCATCTAAGACCTTAGCTTGGTTCATCCATGAGGTTGGATGCAGATGTCCGTGAGCTAGTAGTTTGGTACGGTATTTACATAAAAAACATGACCTTTTACATTTTGGAGTCCGTTTTGGTATCCTCGTCCATTTGGACGAAGGTATTTACCTTCTCATTGCTCGTCAATGGCGTATGAGCTCACAAAGATCCCGGACTAACAGCTGCTGTCCGTAAAAGGAAGCATATTCTTTATTTGCTCCAAACAGATTGACGTTTCATTCGTTTGCCAAACAATCTCAAAAGTTAACGAGATTCACGGGGATTTGACGGGCTTATTAAATCGTATCGCGCATCTAAATGAAACTTGACAGCCGGTGTGACTGTTGCATATCGCGACTGGCTGGCTTTTGAAACGTTTGCATCTTAATTTCTTTCACGTATAGTTCACGTTGAACGAGCTTGTGGGCTGAAACGATTTAAATAACGCTTATGTGCCGTGCATAGCTTTTGATTGTTGTATGAGATTTGTGTTTTCGTCTCACTCATTCTCAAATTGCAATTGATTGATGATTAGTTCTAATTTTAAAATTCAAAAGCGTCAAAAATATTCAGGTATAATTTTAATCTGTCACAAAGTAATTAAACTAACAGACAACGTTTAGTCGCTTAATGCACAGAGAATTTACGTAAAAAATTCTCTTGCATCTTTCATTACAGCAAATTATCGGAGCGGAATAATGTAAAAATGGAAATGTTTAAAGAAGCGTTCCGCCTTATAAACTGCGGGGAAGATACGGGCCGATTCGGAATATCCACAAGCCGTCCATCGGGTCCCGAAATTAAACGAGTAATTACAGTGCTTATCCAATTTGGCAGGGCAGAAAAATGCGACCCCCCGTTGTACAGGAAATTTGTTTTAAATTTCGACAACAATGAGGAGATCGCTGCTTGGATAATTGCGGACGCGAACCGTCCGTGACGTACGCTGTAAATCCGCCAGCGCGGTTAATGATAGCTTTCGGTGATGGCGGTTCGGAAATACGCGGACCATGCGAATGTGGCTAAATGTTTACTTATCCAATCCTTGCCAACGTTCCATTTATATTATTGCTAATTATATACGATTTATACAAATAATTGCTATCTATACTTATATTATAAAGAGGAAAGATTTGCGTTTGTGTGTGTATGTAACGAATAGGCTCAAAAGCTACTGAACCGATTTCAAAAATTCATTCATCATTTGAATGCTACATCATCACTGATCAATATAGGCTACTACTAGCTTTAGTCCGCGACTTCGTAGGTATTTATCCTAGGAAATTAAAATGCTGCCCAAAGTCACTATTCCACGCGGACGAATTCGCAGGCAAAAGCTAGTATATAATTAATTTACAATAATAATTTGCATTTATAATCAATTTATACAGATCATTTGTATTTATATTCAATTTATGATATCAACATTTATAAGGTACCCAATGTTTAATTTAATTTTTTTCATCTTGACGCTCATTCTATTTTTATCCTACTCTATCTACCTCTCTTGAATACTTTAGCATGCACAGGCATGTGACAATTGCCGACCCTAACAAATGTGGGACGTTTATAAACCGTCCCGAACGCTTTCGACGGGTTTTAACGACTGTTATTAACGACTACAACTGGGAACGACTGTTAGGGGAGAGTATGGAGACAATCGAATCTATCAATGGAAATTAACAGACAATACTAACGAACTGATTACTATGTATGTTCTTTCTTAATTAAATCTAAGACAACTTCATAACGATCGCTGAGGAAACAAGAATATGCGTTAAAAAATTCCCGCGCACTTGCGTGCATCGTGCCAGTTCCCTGCACAGAATGAGTGCTAAAGAAGATATACATACAGATTGCGGCCGGTGAAATCACCTTATTTGTACCGCCGACACTTGATTAAGGTATTTGAATCTGAGGCGGGGTGAACGGCTACCATTGTACGGAAATTAGCCTTTCGCGGTAGAAGAATAAAAATTCCTGTGGCTTGTTATAAAAGTATCATTATTACGTATGATTTGAGATTTGCTAAAAATAAGCCCCGTATATTATGCCTTGTTTCGTTATTACGATAAATGTTCCATATCTATTACTTCAATTATTTATGTATTCTATAAATAATATATTTGGTATATCAGTAATATAGTAAAAGAAGCCAAATGTTAGAGGTTCCTCTGCCACTGTATATACTAAGGCTTTTAAGCGATATCTAAGATTAATTGTGCAATTAGTTAGTTAGTTGTGTAGTATAAGATTAGTTGTGTGTAGTAAATTCATTGCAATAAAGATTACTCTTTTATGGACTATCAAGGGAGTTTGCAAGCAAATTAAATGGTGATTCCAGTTTTTACTATCTGTGTACTCAAATAGTGTAGTTATAAACGATTGTACTTCCCACGACCGATTACATATGTGTTGCTACTTCTGAAAATTAATTTAGAACCGTTCACGCTTGTTTATGTCCTGATGAAGCTCTTTTAACGTGCCACTTCTGAGCATAAGTCGCTACCACAATAGCGGAAGGCCTGGAGCATCCACCATGCTCCTCCTGTGCGTTAACTACCACGCTTGAAACAAGTAAACAATAATGGTTTGAGCACCACTGCTTATTGACTCAAGCAGGTGTAGCACGCCATTTAAAACAACACCATACCATCACGCCAGGTCCCTAAATCACGCCATTTAAAACAGTATGAAAACCGTTTTTTTTGTTTAAAAAACAATGGATAAATCAGACGCAGATGTAGATAAAATGCATACGCCAAAGCATTTTCAAACAGCGAACGCTTTGTTACTTTTTAAGCGCATTGTTGAATAGTTTTGAGTTTGGAACATGAACTACATATATAACGCTCAACAAAATGTGATAGGAATATCAAGATTGGTCATTTCGCGAAGCGGCTAATATTGCATAGATTCAACTACGAAATATGTTTATGTAGTAGCGAAATACCGATTTCATTATTATGAAGAATGATGTGATAACTTGCGAGTGAAAAAATGTCGTAAACGGACGCTGTAAGTAATAGGGCGGAGATGTAAAAAGTTTTACCGTGTCAATAAATCAAAAAGATTATAAATCGGTTTACTGCCTTCAGCTTATCTCGGAGACCATCGTAAATCATGATCGGAATAGGGGTTGTTCGCGTGAATTCCGACGTACGTAGATTGTCGTAAAAGTATTCTTATAAACGCTTAAAAATTACAACCTCCGCTATGCAACATATAAAATGTCATATCTGAATCAGGAGCATAATGGCTGCCATGTTCAAGGCCTATCAGTGGCGCCGCTATTTCTAAAGAGTAGAGTAGAGTCTATTAGGGTAAGTTATAGATTTTTTTTAGCAAATTTAAAAATGTCAACTATTTAGAATTGAGTTTCACCATGTTTAGCTGGTCTTATTTTAGGAAGTAAAGGCTCGTTGGCGCTCATGAGGAAAGGGGCATATCAGCATTGGACTAAAACGTGCCAAATATCATAATAATTGTGATGATTACATTGTAGAACTAACAGTGAAACCACTAAATCAAATACCTTCATTTTAATCGTAATAGTAAATATCGAAATTTTGATAATTTTGTAACCATTTATCATTTTGTAATACAGAAATTTGTATTTAAAAACTTTATATTACACAATCTCAAACGCAATCAAGTTGAATATAATAAAAAAATGTATTACAACTTTTGATTTTAATCATTACAATTCAATCGTTGCGACCGTTCAAAATTCAGAAGTGATGTCAATAACTTATGAATCGCAATACACAAGGACATCAGATTACGAATTGTGAACAAGAAACTCATTAAGCTCTGCGTGAAGGAGTAGTCAAACACAATGGCCAGGATATTAACGCCAAAAGCTGTCCCTCACGACCGTATAGTCAAGTCATTCGAATAAAGCTTTATCTAAATAGTAAAGTTGTCTAGACCAAAATGTGTTATTTATTTTTTTATTCCAAACTAGCTGCGCCCGCGACTTTGTCCGCGTTTGAATTTAAATTGAAATAAAAATAGCCTAAGTTACTCCTTATTACATGAGCTATCTGCCAGTTAAAGTCCCGTCAAAATCGGTCCAGTCGTTCCAGAGATTAGGCGGAACAAACAGAGAGGCAGACAAAAATTGTAAAAAATGTTATATTAATGCGATATATATGCGAATGCGACTCATATGTTATTTATTTGTGCAGATAGACTTGCATTTAACAGCGAGATCACCTGATGGTAAGTGAGGTGCAGTCTAAGACGTAACACGCTTTCCTAGAAAATGCTTGTTCAGTCTTGCTTTAAGTGGTTCCAAATTATACGTTCCGAATAACGTAAAATTCTTAAAACCATAGAAAATCACAAAACCCAAACGCAAACGTAAACGCATTACTTTGATCAGAACTTTATCTCCTAAGGTTCGTGACCCTTTTTTACCTATATTCTTCACACACCTTTCAATTGAATACAGAATAAATATGTAGGTAATCAAAAATCTTTGCTGTGTTTTTTGTTTACATCTTTTTATTGCTACCTCATTATACTCTACATGTTTATACATTAATACTGCTTTGTAAATATTAATATTACTATACCTACCTGTTAAGTAATTGATTATTTACATTTTATCAGAAAATGGACGAGTATATGTAAGTAAGTATATTGTATAATTTATCAATTTATTCATACAAAATGTATTTGCATATTTCGTAATACTTCGATTATAGCATCATGCAGTGTGATTAAAACATGTTTTGATAATTGTATTATAAGTAACCTCCGTGACGTTGTATTGTAATACAAAAAATAATACTGGTATTAGATATTTATTTTTGTATTCTGATTATATCTTGGAAGCAGAAGCGCCTACAAGACGAACAATTTTTTTTTTCTTGATACATAAAATATACAACTAATTGAAGTTGGAATTTGAATTGAATTGCCAAAGCATCAAGGATTACGTGTTATTCTGCAAAATGCATAAAAACCCACGGCTCCTTTAGAGGAAAAATAAATTAATCTGAATAATATTTTAATACCACAAACATTCGACCTTTTTCTTATGTACTTTCTTATTATGTTTTCATTTTTGAATTAAAAATAGAAATAAGTCCCAAGTAAAGACGTAATAACAGCGTTAATTATAATCAATTGATTAGTATACTCATTCGCGTGTATGTTAATTTCATGGGACCTATAAGACATATAAGATTATAACATTCCTATATATGAACATTATAATATTTTGTAACATTACAAATCTCAGCGAACTGACAAGTCATAGCGATCCGTAACGCTCAATCAGACATTAATAACCGGTAGTTGAGCATTACAATAACAATCGGTGGGAAGACGGTAAACCGATTACGCTGATACTCGTCACTTGCTGTGACACGGCCACAATGAACTTAGGATTTACAAAGATATCAACGGTACAGCCCGTATCAAACGCCACCAATAATTTGATTTTAAATTTGTATTTGCATATCGTAGCAGTGTCAGCGGAACGGTTTGTGTTTAAGCTCCCTTTACGAGCATCTGAAGTTTGAATCTTAGCAAGTACAACAAAATATATGTTGACGATAACGAAATGTACACACAAAAATTAAATGCGCTTTCAAAGTTGAATAACACTCGCTATAACAGTGAATGAAAATGTTCATACAACAGCTTATAACCAGCTATAGGATTAAAGATCATTGCAAGCGAAAAAACTGCTAAAACAATCGCTTGAGATTACAGTGATGCCTCAATTGGAGATAATTTTCGATAGTAAAATAAGAGGAGGGCGAACGGTGCGGAGTAAATTGTGGGTAGTGTGGCCGGTTCGCGATCGGGCGCTGTAGATAATGCCAAAGCGACGGGAACAATAAGCGATGCACTTCCTTTGACAATAGTGGGCCCATCGAGCTAGTTCTTAATTTATGAGATCACAACGATAGGCCTTACAGAATCGATCAAGTTCCAGACATTGATAAGGAATATTATAAACATGAACAAGTCAAAAGTAGGAAACTCTGCATAATTATTTATTAACACGCAAGGGAAGTATTTAATATATTTTTTTGGAAATGAAAAATTTAATACGGTACCAGTAAAAAGATTCCACAATGATGATCCAAATCCAGCATTATGTTCTAGTGAATCTTATAGAGCGGATAAGTCTTGGACCTGAAATGAATGTGAGAAATATTCGCACGGTGTTAAGATAATTTATATAACA
This sequence comes from Agara belti belti, assembly GCA_018245935.1. Lineage (NCBI taxonomy): Eukaryota > Metazoa > Arthropoda > Insecta > Lepidoptera > Hesperiidae > Agara > Agara belti. The sequence goes on from DWEM01000745.1 coordinate 12,646, forward strand.
GAAGTTACAGAGCTAGCCTATCGCAAATAGAACGATAGTTCTTTTTGTGATCAGCCACAAATACGTTGTTATTTCTGAGGACTAAGTTCGGAAGCATCAAGTCTATCTATATCTGATTACTAAACTTCACAAATGGAACAAAGATGCCAGGGCCTAGCCAACATACCTGAAGAAGATCTCTGGACACAAAAATGAATGGTTAGTCGAAAAGTAATGGTCATAAAATACCCGTACTGCTTTAGTGTTACCAGCGATCAAAACTGAAAAGGAAGTTCTAGCACATAACTGTTTTCTGACTCCACATAAATAAGAAACAGATGTACGATTAGCGACAAACTTGTAATGTTGATTGATTCACTTATTAACTTTAGAAAGTTGTAGGCTCATTTCCACTTCGATACCATAAAAACTGTACGCATCCGTTGTCATGTTACGTGGGATGCCTGTTGCTATGTATTTGAAAATAACGGTCCGTAATAATTACTACCTTACGATAGTTCGCACTGTGTGGTCCAGCCACTCCGTATTCCCATCTAGTTTGTTCACTCACCATGTTTTGAATATAAGACGCATGCGACAGTGTTATTTCAAGGTATTCTCTATAAAACATGTATTATGGAAATGTTGAGCGGACATGAAATCGAATAGAATTTAAAATCTATTACAATCAGCTTCATCTGTGATATCATTCTGAAGATAACATTATCATAACTCGGTGCTTCGAGGGAGTTTGGTTTTGTGATGTTATTTATCATAAATTTTATGTGTATCCACATTCGGTACTGAACTGCCATGCAAAGTATGGCTGAATAATTCCGCATTGTTATTAAAAATATTCCAATAAAAAATACAAAGCTAGAGGTAATATAAAAGATAAGTTTTATTACAGAATAAATGATTTTTTCTACATATTTATAGATTATACAAATAAATATAAGTGTTATCCAGAAATATATCATGTTCGCTTAAGTAGGTAAGATTAAGTATAGTCTTTATAAAAGATACATAGATACAAGCAAAAAAAATCCATGGGAAGACATTCATAAATATTTTTTGAGAAATCTGTGAAATTATGTTTGTTATCAAACCAAGGCATTTCATGAAAGTACTTGCAAACATATTATATGTACATGTAGCTTCTAAACGATTACGAGTTAACCTTATTAACAAAAGTGACAAAAGTGTAATTTAACAATGGACAATAAAAATAATTTGTATAAGCGTAGGCTTTTATTTACCATAGCTACCAGATAAATACACATTTGCCATAACCTGTATCGGCATAAATCTGTCCGCAGGGAAATAATTCAGCCGCGGGCGTGTCATTCAGGGGTCCGTTCACCTCATTTAATGTACGAAATAACGTATTGAATAAGGCAATGTAAGAATTTTTTGCAATAACATTTTGTTTATAAAATATTAACTGTTATGACAATCAAATGGCATGGATAAGGGTAACTGAAGAAATAAGGCGAAACGCGTTCGGTTTGTCTTAGGCGGCAAATACAAATATTAGGCTCGAGCAAACAAACCAACGGAATAGCAAATCGCGTCTTATTTGTTCTAGATGCGTACTTTGAAGCGGGTTTGTATTTGTGTAAAGAGCAGTGAAACGTTCCATCATGTTCGTCGTAAGTTACGTAAGAATTCAAAATTTAGGATTCTTTACCAAATTGGTAAACAACTGACTTTGGTAACAAGCCAAATTTCAAGAGCTGTTAGTGAAACATCATAGTCTGAGTTACAAACATTTGTACTTTGTCAATACCACTAAAACAGTGGTACTTACATATCATTACAATCGTACCACTTGCATAATATGCATGAATAAGATATAGTTCTAAAATGCATTAGTTACACTAAGCAATGTACATAGAAAAACAATAACAAATATTACATAAATGGACTAGAATGACGTAAGTAAGATAGCAAATCTTGAAGTAAAGCCTCGTATCGTAAAAAAATGCTTCTTGTCTTCAAAACGAAAAATATTGAACCTGTATTTCGGAAGACCATTGTTTGAAGTTTGTACTAATAATCCGTAATACTTCTACTGATATTAACCGTTGCGTGTGTAGAATTGTTTATGTTCCAAATAGGAATTTTAATATCAGTCTGCGCTTCATAGGTTTCAAGTCAGGTTCGTATTTATTTTGTTTCATAAATAACGAGTGAGCTTAGCTTGTCTTCACTTTTTTAATCGTGTTCACAATGTTCTAGATATAGATCAAGCGTCTGTCTACTAAATTTCCTTTAGCCGCAACAAATAGAACATCCTTATGATCATTCCCTTGCTGTGTAACATCGCAACAAGTGTATACAAAAAGTGGTCCCATATCTACTCCTTCAGGCTTCAATATACGACGGTTGGAACTAAAAAATTGTATTTTATTCATGGACAGAAACGTTAACATCGGTTTTATGTTAAATTTTGTAGTGTAATGGAAACAATGCATAATGCATCAGCGGAGCTCGACACAATGACACATCGCGTAGTTCGTCTGACGTTAGGGACAAACGGGGTATAGAAATATCAAAGGCGCGATCGGTATTGGGCAAGTTTTTCGCAGCTTTTCTTATATGCATCACTTCTTTAGGCCAGATCCTTCTTAGCTCTTTGTCCGCGTTCTTGCTAACGAAAGTCAATGTTCGAATTTAAGTGAACGCTGCCTTTACGCATAATTGGGTATCCTTTTTGTACAACAATCGAATACGAAATAAGCACCATTATAATTCGGAGTTTTTAAAGCGCAAGTGTTTTTCTCAGATTCGTAAGAGGCAACGTCACGTCAAAATTTGAAGACGATGAGTATTGAAATAAAAGAAATCCCGATGTAACTACTTATGGGGAACGAAGATATTAATATAAGTCTCCAATTAAATTACGGGAAAATAAAAATAATCGAAAATAAAATGAGCTCAACAACACACAATAAGATTGCCAAAATATGAATCGGATTCAATCCTCATAAGATATTTTGCAGCTTGTCATGTAAATTAAACTAAAACATTTGACCACCTTTTGTTTTATTGATGTTAGGCTCGAATCAATATTCCATAACATTTTTGAAAATATTTAAACTATCGGTGAACTGAAATGTATTTTTCAGTGGTTTAATCAATGGCTTCATGATATCGTAAACGCTGAACTTAAGAGCTGACGATGTTATACAAATAACAGAATCGGCGACCGCAAACTGTTTTGTCGGCGACCGCCTTCCACTCGCCGGCAACCGAAGTATTCACGGTGCATAAATTTTTACTGCCTTAAAAATACATAAATAAAGTCGCCCGTATTTTTAAGTTGCTCTTTCGTTAACGAATGGTGCATTTGGACTATAATCTGGCGTGTTTGAACATTCCTCGCATTGTGGATTTTTAAATAATCGGCTCAGCCGTTTATGGAACATAAAACTCAACTCGGAATAGTCTTTACATCACGATTGGGATCTACTTGAGAATTCTCCGAGCCTTCGATGATCAGATAGCGCCGAAACATGAAAGCATCTATGAACACAATATGTGCTATGGAAAGGAGGCGTGCGTGCGCGTGGGCATCGCGTCGGTGGACATTGTTTAACATCCGACAGACGAGGCCAAATATTGAGACCGCGATCTTATCATCGATTATAATGTTCGTTTATTAGTATTTACACAGGTATAGTCATTTAACGATATCGCTAACAATTGATCTTCGAACGGTTTTTCTGATGGAAAGGTGCGCTCGCATAATAGCGCCTCGGAGGGCGCGGTTTATTGAGTAACGATCGAATTATAAAAGTTACGCTCTACAAACATTTAGGATAAGACCGATAATAGACAAAGGTAGTGATCAGATACGAAGAAGTAGATTAATATAGAAACACTTGTTGTAATTTAAAATACCAACAATATCTTTAAAGCAATGAAATAAAATTAAACAACAACAATGACATGTAGGCCATGGTAACATTAATTGGTGGTGGTATTTTTAACTACTCATTCTAATAAGTTCAAAGACCAAAATGTTCAAAGACCGAAATGAACGGAACTGAACGGCGGGAATCACATTCAATTCGAATGTCAAACAAAATGGAGTTCTCAAGGGAGTTTTTGTTTAAATTTGCACACGTGAAGCGGTATCGCGATGCAAGTTCAGAGCTAATGAAGGGAGCACGTTTGGGGTCACCGCGTGTCATGTGGAGCGAATGAGCACTATTAGTACTTGCCACTAAAGATCTACGGCCCGGACTAACTGAGCACTGTAGAGCCATGCTCTTAGTAGTGTCGTTTTAAATAGTTAATTTCTCACTGGGTAAATTACAAAAATATATATTAACTAGCTTTGCCCGCGGCTCCGCCCGCGTGGACTTCAATGTGTCACAAAGTTTTTCCCGTGTAAATAACGACCCCGCGGGAATTCTAGGATAAAAAGTAGCCTGTATGTT
>DWEM01000746.1:0-17071 GCA_018245935.1 Agara belti belti
ATATAGAAATACAATTGAAAGTATTAATTGCGTAGCTTTAAATTCTACATATATTCTTTTAAGCTTCATATACTTATAATATGTTGAATATTTATTACCTTTTTAATTAAATATTGTATAGCTATTAGGTATGTTTGTCGGCAGGGAAATGACGAAGTATCGTGTTATGAGTCGGTTTCTAAATGTGATTTTAATTGATGTTGCGCCACCGTCCACTAAACTCTTTCCTCGTAGTGACAACAAAATATTTTCGCAAACATTTCAGAGAACAAGTCTATTTCCTCATTTCTCGGAATGGATTAAAAATAGATGCTTGATCTCAGCAGCATGTAATTGTTTCCAAGAGGCATAAAGTTTTTATGAACTTTTAATTAATATTTTCGTCACGTTTGTTTCCAGTAAGAAAGTATGGCTTCATTTGTGTATGAGAAGGTTCATGAACTTTACTTTTTATTGGTGGGGGTAAATGGGTATTATTTGTAAAAAATAATTTATAAACATAGAAAATACATTTCAAAAGCGAGATAACACGTTTTTGATAAACTCTGTAAGGCTTTAATATTTCAAAGTCTAAGTTATTACCTACCATTAGTCTGTATGTTATGTATCAATTGTATTTGACATGAGACATGTATTATACAATGTACATTGTTATTTAACTGGACCAAAGGTTGGTTTCCGGAACACTCAGATCAATGCGGCGCTTCCTTTAATAACAAAGTTTCACAACTGAAAATTGTCAAGTTAATTACTCTGACTTTTTAATATTTAACACCGTGCAGTTCTTTTTATATTACCGTGAATTCTAGTATTGTAGCTTATTGGACGTCATCATAGACCATTGTCAAGTAATTAGTCTAATCTTTTTACCATATTACAGATCTTTTCTTGCGATACGATAGCTTTTTATATTGCAGCTTGTTCAGTGTTGCTGAATACAGTCATCAAGTTATGACCTGTGACCATTTAACGTCAACACAGCGCAGTCACGATTTTTTTGCTGACATTACGGCAGCTTCATTCCACACGTCAATACGTGCGACATCGGTGCCGGTTCGGGCGGTTCACAAGCAAGGGCGGCCCGTAAATTTGATTTTAATATCGAGCACGTAATGCCTGTTTGCTTACGGACAGTAATTGATACGGCCCTCTTAGCACACGTCTAAGGTCTGTAATTATTTTCAAATTCGACGGCTTTAGTCTCCTAAATTACGGATTACTGTAACTCTCTTTCAATTACCATTTTCTTGTCCGGGTGTTCGTGTTTGTGGAATGGAATATGGATTAGAGTTTAACCCTTTATTGTACAAATTGCATGCTTTGTAAAAACGATAGAAGCTTTCGCTTATATGTAATATTTATATTCAGTCATTAATTTTATTTACTAAATGCGACTACGGTTGTAGATAATATTTGTGTTTAATTAAATAAATATCATTCACTACTGGAGTAATTTCATTGTAACGTTCTGTTTGATAATTTTACAAACAATAATATGTATATAATAAAATATTTTCTTTATATTTTTAGAACACCTTGACGTACAAAAACATATGTTGGATCCAATATAATTTGCGGATATATTTTAAAACTGATACTATATATTATATGGAAAGTTAATAACTCAGAGGTCATGTTATAAACACTGTAGTCTAGATATACAGGTAATAATAATTATTGAGACATACATGAGGCTTACTAATTATCATCAATTGAATTTGTGAAATATTAATGTCACCTCGAAAATGTACGCGATCAAAAATGTTTCCCAGACAGAGGAATACGGTACGACCGCCAAAAGTGAGGCACAAGTCGTGTTCGGTACAGGTGAAGCGACTCCCCGCTGCAGAGATTATGGCGGTGCCATTAAATATGCAGAAAAGCCGTAAATGTGGCACTTAACCGCTCCACCGCTGTCGCCCGCCGTCTTGCGCTCCTTCCACACCGACCGCAGTTCACATTTCAGTTAATATGTCACACGGAGTTAAGCTTTTTCATACGAGGAAAATTCACCAACTCTATGTGTAGGTTACTTAAATATAATAAATACTTTCATGACGATAATGTAGCGTTTTACAAAAATATTTTCGAAATGGTTACGATTAGTTTAGTTTATAAATATTTTTAATATCAAATGTAAAGAAAAACACAAAAGAGTAGGAAGACATCTCATTGTCTACAATATGAAGCGCTACATTGTACGTGTGGCGAATATTGTGAAATATAGCACTTAACCTATCCACCGTCGTCACCCGCCCGCCGCGACCACAACACGCAAGGCGCGCCCGCAGACAGCTCGAACGCTCTAATTAAAAATTGCTATTGTCTCGTACAGTTTCGTGAGCGCGGGACTAATGCATTGTCTCCGATATCTCCTTGTGACCTTGCCAACGTACGATCTAATTTTGGAAAATTTAATAGGTATCACGAGATATATATGGAAAAAAAAAATGCAAATAGCAAAGAAACCTGCATATCTTACAGGTGTGTAATGTATGAAGTTTGTCAACTGCACCTGTGCAACGTTTACGTTTAAGGCTAGAGCTTACTCTAGCGTTAAACCTTTCCTTTGTGAGTAGAGACCCGTTTTTACGAGTGACATTACAAAAGGGTAGATAAAAAAACAAAAAAATGATAACAATGTTTCATGATATTCTGTCACATTTATCATTAACATGAAACATAAATTAAGCCCTGTTTTCTTTTAGTAAATCATTCAATGATTTTTTTCTTAAATCTTGCAGTTTTACAAACTGCATACATTAAAGAGTAAAGTAGCTTACGATCCGAATTTATACGATGTCAGTGTAAATATTCAACACTACAAAATCACAGTTAATCAGCACGTCTATTATTAACGAACGCGCAGTAAGTACCTACCTACATGTGACTTAGCGCCTGGGTGTCTACAATGCCATTATAGCAATCATCTTCCCGTTCATTACGCGAGATACTAAATTTAAATTAACAGCCCTTGTTAGTTGAACTATACATCTGCGAGGAAATGAATGTTCATTTGGTGAGCGAAAATTGGGAATGTCGCGACTCTACGAGAGCTTCGTTAGTGCGAATGAAAAATTCAAGCAGCACGCGCGGTTAACGTTTTGCTTTTAATAATAACGAGTTGATTGCAAAAGCGAATGACGTTAATTATAATAAAGGTACGGTTCATTTTACCTTGTATTAGCAATTATTTTTTTATTTATATTCCAATATCTTTTTTAATATACGACAATGGTGTGTTCTACGTTGTTTAAAGTTCATTGAACTTCACCTGAATGGTTAGATTAGATTTGCATTCCAATTAAGTATATCCCACATAAAGGCACCGGCTGTCTAGTACAGGCGATGTAGCCGCGTCTCCGGCGTGTTTATCGTATCTTTAACGAACACTCATAAACGTGCACTACTTAGCGTATTGTGGCTACATGTTCCAGACGTCGCAGCTGAAATGAGCTGAGAGCCGGCTTTGTGGGATTTCCGTTTTGTAAGAAGCTCGCTATGTCTTCAATGTACTATTAATAAGTAGTCGCATTGTTTAATAAAAGGACGACAGTATTTGTCGCGTAACAAATGTTATTATGGAATGTGTTGAGTGTTTATATAGATGCAGTTGATACGTTTTTAAAGGAAAGCCCATTGTTGTAAATTATTTAAATTTTTACAATTGGCAAGCGAGCGCCTTATTTAATTAGTTACCATCGTAAATGGTTACTCTTACTTTTATGACGGTTTATCGACAAAGTGTTAAAAATTTTTTGGAGGTAAATCCTATGTTATCTCTGAAACTTTCTGCTGAAGTGGTGTAAAGAAGCCACTGTGACGTAACAAGCCAGAGATTAGTGTTCGTTGCAATCTATCAATTTATTAACACATGCTGGTGAATAACGATGTTACGCAGGTACAAAAAAGGAAAAATTGTTTTATTCTGTACTGTGCCTTTCCATGTGTGTGATTAAGTTAAAAATAAGAGACGTGATAATGATGTATACAATATTGTATAATGCTACACCGCATATTTAATATATGCAGTTATACCTAGTAGAGTGAGTTGCGTCTATAAAAAAAATATAGTAAAGCCAGAATAACACGCATGATGTTAACTCAGTAAGCACGCAATGCCGTGTTCAATGGTGTGTATTACCGCGTACAATTTGCATAATCGCTTGGCGAAAAACTAACGAAAAATTGTAACTTTTCCCCCTAGCTCCCCACTCTGAAACAATGTAGGCGTAGGAAATGCTAATACGGGACCGTTCGGCACAAATTGATACTCGATCGTCGCTCATATAAAACACTGTGCGAGCGAGATCGTCCCATGAATAATAAAGAATTGCCGAATGGCGATAGCATGGTACGCGTCCTACGCGACGCAGCTACTGCGAACCCGCGTCCCTAAACACGATAGAAAAGTTTTCATTCTTCATACGAGCACCTAGAAAATACGAATATTGACGTATTACAAGTGAATCTAACATTTGGATGAAACAAAATTTTGAGAAGTTTATTTTGTACGAAAATATCGTTACTCTAAATAACTGATATATATTTTTTTATTTCGTTGTTGTTATGATTGGCTTTTGAACGATTTTCATGCGAAATAAAGCACGTTACGTAGTAATAAATAAAAATCAATCGGTGCAACAAATTTCGTCGAAATCGTTTGCATAGTTTTCGAGTGGAGGAACAAAAATGAAAAATTCTCATTTTGGCTCATTATATAACGTACGTAACGCTTAACTGCTTTTTTTAAAATAATATTTCGAGTACCTATAAATTTTTCCTACGTTACTGTAACATTATATCTATGTTTGTACAAATCAGAGATTCATCTTAACGAAACGGCACCGAACGTACACGTCAAAGGCACCTTTATTCGGCTCACGTCTGCCATAAAACATAACTCCGATTTTTTACTAACTTATGTGCATTGCTCTGTCCCAACCCAGCGTCCCTTGCTAGTATTAATACCCCCGAAAACCCCGATAGCCGTAAAACCCTGTTGACATAACCGCCTCGTATTTGTAGCTTTAATACTTGTAATAAAATCGTTTGGAGTAAGTTATGAGCATTATATTTTATTTTATAGTGTTTAAAATTATATAGTCTATTCTAGATTTATATATTATAGGCTTGCTTTTGACTACTAACTCGTCTGACGGTAAGTGAGGTGCAGTAAATGAAAGAGCTTAAGGTCGAAGGTCCACTGCGCTGGGCAAGTGCGGTTCGGCAGGCTACACATGTCAGAGAATAACGTAATGAAGAAATGTGTAACTGAATAATAAATGAATACAGAATAATTCATCATTCAACATATAATTCATTACTTAACGATGCTTAATGACAGATCATTAGAAGCCGCAGAAGCATTAAGTCGAGCCGTCATCAAACGCAGTGAATATCAGACGGAATTAAATCACTTCCCTTGGAATAACCCCGTGTGTAGTACACGATCGACGATTACCGTAATCGGATAGGTACGTCTGCGACGGCGCGCACTCGCGGGAGGTGCGAAAATTTGACACGGGAAATGTAGTTTGGAGGTTTAAGTTCGGTTTTAGAGAGCAAATTTCTTAACAGTTTATTATAGTAAAACTGCCGTACAAAAGCCTCTCGTCTATTTACATACGCCTTTTGGTCAGTGGTGGACGTTTCGTCTCTAGAATTTTTAGTATATCAAAATACTTATTTATCAGTTAACGAAAAGTGATATAATTTACACAATCAATAATCAAGAGTGGTTTACTTATATTCAATCGTTTTCCAAACTTTTTTTTAATTAATTAATAATTTTATTTGTAAGCACTTAAAGTCGTTATAGTGAGTTATACAGCACGTCTATTTCCTATAGATGTAGGTAGAGACTACGTATTTCCACCGTCCACAGATCTATCAAACTTTTTTCGTCTCTTACTTTCTACGTGGTATTATAAATTGATGTACATTTGGTTGTTGTTGTTTTTGTTATGGTTGTTGTTGTTGTTGTTGTTGTTGCATTTAGGTATCTGTAGCGAAACATTTACAGAATAACATCATCATCATCGCTTACCTTCAGGCGAGATAGTGGCCAAAATCTAGCCTATTTCAAACATAAAAAAAAACTAATAACATTCCAATTACCTTGTTCACCGCCGTTCTATATTCGTGGCTCCGTGCTGCCGAATATGTGGCAGTGTGAATGTAGTGGCGTGTGTTGTTTACCTGCGCGATTCGCTCGCACAATTAGCTCGCCGCGCGATTAAACTCCACGTTCGAGTGACGACACGACACGCCTCAACTGTTGCCGATTTGTGTACATTGTGCAAAGCGGTTGCCGTTTGTTGGTTATTCATTTGAATTGGTTATAACTCAAAAATAATAACAACTTGTTATTGTTTGTTTTCTAATCCTTTATTGATCCACCGCTGGTCACACTCCTATCATATTGAGACGATTGCAAACCGTTATATAACAGTTTGGTCAAGTACGGATTTACAGAATACATACATCCAAGCAAACATTATCGCCAATTCTAAAAGTGCTGATTTTCTCACGTTTTCTTTCACCATTCATAGGGTGAGGATTGATATGGCTGTCTTCACTAGACCAGTGCAACAAGCAATAACACCTATCAAATCGAAACATAAATTACTTTAATAACAAGTACATTGTCCCGGAACAACTATGCCCTGTATTTTGAAAACCAATAGACAGTTCAAAAAAATAAATCATTTCAAGCTGTGATTAACACCTGTTCAGAACTGTTTCATATTACTATAGATAGGAGTGAAACATATAAATTTTATTAACCTCAGTCTATTTCAAGAAAATTTGTAGAGATTTAAAATAAAAAGACTGAAATTCACGTTACACAAAGACGCTATTCTAAACGGTGAGTGTTAAGGCGAAAGCACGTTATCTCCACACATGTTAGGAACATCAAATGTGCATTTAGCCGCTGCCGGAGGAAGAGCGCACAAAGAGGAGCGCGCCTTCGTCTCGGAGACATGTGCACAGAGTAGCGACATGTACATGTTGTTCATACCGTATAACTACACTGTACACATAGAAAATTCACTTACAAATTAAAACAACCACTAAATACATTACATTAGATTAGATTATAACACCACGCCAGGGCCTAGACGAAGTAGACGGAGAGAACATGTTTTATACAGATTTAAACACAATTGCAATTTAAAAAAATGACCGTATGACGTTTTTTAAATTGAAACCTCAGTGTTAATTTTCGAGTGGGCTATATATCGACTTTGTCCGAAATATAACTCGTATGAGAGAAATGATTGCAAACCTCTGTCGGTTCGTTTACCTGTGGCTCCCCGTTTAACATAGGTAGAACTAAGAAGTCTGATTCAACAAGCGAGTGCATCGGCCCTCAGCATAGTGAGAAGATATTGGGCATGCATTGTTGTCGACGGTATTGTGTTCATCTCCGCGATAACGTCCGCCACCGACCCATTGTCTGCCTAATTGTTATATTCTAACAAAGACGCCGAAACAACCGCAGCACGCTGGCGCTCGTTAGCTCCGGGCTAAACGCCGTCTAATAACGTATCCTCGACGTCTTCGAACAATCGCCCGATGCCTCAATACGCAAGGAAATTGGTTATACGCGATTGCATTCAACCGATCGCCTTTTGTTCGTTATGCGAGAGTTTTCAAGTTAAAATCTAATCGTTTCGCGCAATGTGATTGACGGCGGCGGCTAATAAAACTGTGGAGGGAAAAATTCGAAATTCCATCGGGTAATAATGAATCGGCGGGAGCTCGCGCCAATATAGCGCTAATGATCTTCATTTTCGTATTTCCATCGTTTCGACGTTTATTCGGTTTAAAATGTTAAGAGACTTGTCCGACACGCGACGAGTTACTAACACTTACGTACAAAACAGCAACCGCATTTAGTTACATCTGAAGAACAGGGTGCTATTTAAAACCGAAAATACCTGTACAAGATCAATAAAAAAAATGTTACAAAAAATTCTCATATATTTTGAGTGAATTTCATGACATGAATAACTACAGCGAACTGCGTTGCTTTCTGACTACTCTACAATGATAATCGTCTTAAATTTTGAGTGTTATTTAGTTACTGATATGTATATAATCAAATACAATAGTTTGCTTTTTCTTTATTAGCTCATACATTCGACGTGGGACCATTAGCGAGGCGCTTGGCGCCGGTGAGCGATCGTCCCTCGGCGCGCGGCATCAATCATTTTTAGAGGGTTTCGCTTATCCAAGTTTTCTTCCTGCCTCCGTTCTGTACCAACTTTCGCATCGAATGATCTCCGCTAAACCAACAGAGCGATCGACGTCTCGTTGCTGCGTTTTGTATTATTTTTTATTCGTGTATAAATAATATTATTTCTCGGGGGAAAGGGGATTGGATTTCGTTAAATATGGTTTAGTAATTGAATTGAAATCTCTCAATGTCGACGTTCAATTAAGCTTTCTTGCTTGATGAAAGCGTTTTCCTTTGTTTCGTGGAATCGCGTTACGATTAAAACTGTGAGCAGGTTAAGGATAAATGTTAAATCGACTTATTCATAGCAAGTTCAATTTAGAATTAAACATTAAAATGCTCGCAGAAGCTTCTTTCCAGTGGTCACTGTTTACTATAAGCAAATAAATATTTTTTTTGCATCTATTTACGATGTTTACAAGATTAAAGTAGGTATGAAATATTCAAGTCTATCAGTCATTCTAAATATACGATTCCAAAAAAAAAACTGTCGTTTTTATATCAAGACAGAAAATTAAAAAACCCTGATAGTGCAAGAGTTCCTTTTATAATTCATTGGAAATTTTACATTCTATAGATATAGCCTAGAAATGTTGTCGAATTTAAAAAAAAAAGGTCGTAGTTTAAACAGCAAAATATATTTTCAGGAGCAAATCCGAGTCAATATTCTAATTCCATTATCTGATCCTAAACACATTAATTACACTATATCCATTATGGGGCTGTCACGAGTGATTAATGCTAATGTCGGCCGCAAGATTTTTAACTAAGTTAAGATTAAAATGGCTTATATTATAAGTAGAGCGATGCTGGAGGCGGATCCGTCATCTCTCCCCAAAAAATTATGTTGACAATTCGGCCAGTACCCTAGACGGAGGTGTGCCAATTTCACGTAATTTTAGTAATGTACATCGCTTCGTAGTAGGTTGTTTTATAAATATTTGATGCCGCGAATCAATTACGAACATTAGCTAAGCTGAAACTTAGAAAGTGGGTTTTAGTCTAGTTTGCTAATTATAAATTTATTCAGTATACATATTTTTCGTGATCCTATCTTAAGATATTGAATGTTATTATAGGTTAAAGATACATTTTTCTGTTACACCAGAACATTTCAATCTATGCAGACTGTATTGACGAAAGAAGCAGTTCAGGCTAAGGGATCTATGTATAAAGTGTGCAAAAAACCGGCAAAAATTACTCGCGGCAGGAGTGTACGAAATTGATCGTAATTCCGTTTGTGTTTTCAATTGTGTCTCAGAACAACTTCCCGGTTGCAATACCGATTTTAATGATATCGATTCGTGAGGGTTCCGCCGTTTAGGAAACAATTTGCGGCGAAAATCTCCGCGGAACGCCGATAGACGCGATATGAGCAACGGGAGGAAATATTTTTTTTTTATTCATCGACTCGCGCCGGGGATTTCGGGCTGATCTTTGTTTTATGAGAACGATTAAGAAAAGCATATTTGAAGTGTGTACTCGGGCTTTATTTGCGCCCCGAGAGGGAAGCCACGCTTCATTGATCTGTAATCGTTTTTCGCATTTTATTTCCGCTTTTATTCATTCGAGGGTTATAAGTGTGTCGGGGATATGAAGTTGTTTCGTTTACTTTCGTCGAAATGAGCATAAGTAGATTGTGTATTATGTCATGTGAAAAATTTATGTTTGAGTATTTGTTAGTCGCTTGTTTAAAAATGTTTCACTGCGAGAATAGTTTGCTTATGTATTAACAAGTATCACCAGGCGGTGTTTCAATTATTTTAAGCAACGTTCTTTTGGCAACTTTTCTTAGTACTCATAACGATGTTTTGTGATAATTAGCATAATTTTCGTCTACAAGTAATAATGGTATTCATCAAACACATTAATTTTCAAACGTTGTCTGTCTTTTGTGTATTTTTATTAGATATTTCTGTAAAACCTGTTGATAGCAATACGCGTTTTAAACACCTACAGCGCCGTCAAGCCACAAGCCGGCGTAGAGATATCATTCCGCTGAGCGAAGCGCAGTGTTGCGGCGAGCAGTGTGATGCAGGGCGCGAGGGGCGGTTCATTGTGCGCCCCCGCAGCCGCAAACCATACCCGTGGGCTTTACTTTGAATATAGAAAGAGGCTAACGCTTGAATCATTGCTGCTCCAACCTGGGCTATATTGTAATGTGATCTACGTGCTATGGTCTTTGTTTAAGTAAAGTTATGAACACTCTAAGCTTAGCTTTTGACATCTGTAAAAGTAAAATATAGTTCTGCAATGATGTTTGAATCAGGTCGTTATCTTCATTTAGTAAAATTTTGTTTGCATTTATTTAGTGATTGCAGTTTATGTAGGACATTTTAAAATATTTTTTGACAAATTTGATAAAACAAACTATTACACGGAACGAACGTCTAAATATAGCGATGTATCATTTAAATATAATACTGATCATTAAATATTGTTTTAGTTTTGCTTTTTTCTCACTACTATACATAATAACATATCATATTTCATTCCTAAAGCACGATCTCCGTTTATGAGGTCCCAACGTCAGGCACATTATAAACACCGTATATAAACATTACGATTAATAGTCATGACGATTAATAGTCAAGGTACAGAGTGATATAATATATGCTATGGGTGTTATACAATACTTTTGTTATTTCCGAGCGAAGCATCACCATATCCTAAGCTAAGTTTTATAGTCAAAAAATTAATTGCAAGTGGCGTCGGCGTGATTTAGACGACCAAAATGTGGTCGTTAGTGCGAATTGAACGAAGGGGTTGTTCCTCCCCCATATAATTAAACTTTACTCGCTACGATATTTTTGATAATAGCTATCATGTTTTACGTTTGATGGAACGAAAATTATTTGAGTGATTTTTAACGAAAGTAAAATGTAATATAGAAAAAGCATTTTAACGCTAGTTTTTCAAGGTTTGTAATAAATTGTATGTTTTTAAACGTGCGCAAAAGACAATGTAAGCTTATAGTACAACTAAATGTTTTAAAAATGTATTCGAAAACGGTGTTTATATAAGAAAATTAATCTTCTTATATACAATTTCAATCGTCTAAGTGTTAACTATTGTTTTACTTTCAAATCTGCCAGAAGTTTCTAAAATCATTGTTTCAAAATGATAACTTTTAAAATATATGATCAGTACTGGTTTAAGTATGCTTTTACCAAGATTGAACATATGTATTAAATTGGGTGGGTATAATTATTATAATTAGTTTTATTCGGCAGAATGTTATAAATAGTTAAGTTAGTGTTTATGGTTAGCCTATTAAGGTAATGTTCATGTTAAGACTATTAAAACTGAAATAGAAATTTTTTAAAGTAATAAACTTGTAAACTTTTTATAACACCACAGATTCATCCCCTTGACGTGGAAACAAAAAGAGTTTTAAAGTGGCCGTTTGTAACGTCACAATTCATAAATTACCGCGTGGCGCGCTTTTGTTTCTGTGGGGCATAACGCAAAATGAAGGCGTATTAATTATTCAACGCCACACTCGTCGCAATCAGAATAAGTGGTGATGTTTCTGTCAGCTTGCGGTGGCGGCGTGCATGATTAGAATTCTTAAGCCCCGAAGGCTTGATTAGAGGAAATTAAAATCATTATACTCTACCGCGTCGCAGCCTCAACCACAATACCGCTCTACCCGCCTCGCGAAAAACGAAACGCACATAAAGAAGGCGGCCGCCGGAAACGGAAGCGGCACCATCTTGGAGCCGCCGGGCGGGGAAACAATGGATTCGTTAATTAACATTTTCTTACGCCTCGCGGCTGTCGAACGACGGTTAATCGGACAAAATATTTACGACGCAAGCGCTGCGAATATTTTCAAATAATTTTGCACACATAAAATGTTCATAATGGTCTCAAATTATTTCATTTCAAGTAGGTAATACCTTTGTTCTAGAAACTCTATTGATGATTTTAAAATAACTAGTATTTTGGTATAATTTTAAGACTCATTGAATTAGATCTTAAAAAAATATTTATAATCCTTTTATTAAGTGAAAAATAAAGACATAAATTGCGGAGTTTTGCGTACATTTTATTCTTATAACCTACAATTTTAAATTAAAAAATTAAAATAATATTACCAATTCCTTTTTACTTTAAAGCGTATAGTGATTTAATAATATAATAATAATATTTAATATTCACAAATTTATAATCAAAACATATCTTGAATTTCCCATGCCATCCGTCATTTTGGTTTTAGCCTATGTCGAACAATATTTCCATGGACACGCCGTAAACCACGGGCGGCCTCTGGCGGTTGCGTTTGAAAAATAGCTAACATCAATATCAAATGGTAAGAGACGCGCTGCACTCGCATATCGATAAATTGTAAAATATAAAAATATTTTGTATCATGTATTATGTATAAATCGGTTTTATCTCTTGACGCGACTAATTATTGTGTGCGCATAAAAATAAAATGTATTAAAAATCGAATGAGTCACCGAAACTTGTGTGTCAGTACTGAATATGACCTTACTAATATCGTAGGATATGCCATTAATATAATCCGCCTGAATTATATTGATTTGTGTAATTTGGAAAACCATTACGTACTATAACCATTATTAAGACGTCAAATAGTAAACTTTGATGTTCTCACATGATTACTTTTTCAAATTAATTGAAAGTTGGCCTTGATTTACCCTATTAATTTGTTAATGACAACCTCGCAGAGGACAATAAAATCAATAATTTTAATGACTAAATTTGTATTAAAAAATGCGAAAGTAAGTATAAGCCCGGTGACAATACATAAATACATAGTCTGTCAGTTTAACTATACTATATTTACCGATCAATGTGTCTATTAGAGTAACGTGATTCCTTTTTTAAAATATTTTAGACACTGAGTCTTTTCTAAAAACACCTGATAATAAAAACAAATACAGATCTGTCGCTAAAATCAATTATCGATATCATCCATTGTTCTTTTCTCCGCCCTAACGTTTCGTTAGACATTTATGGTGCTTGTATTCGTACTGACCTCTGACGAAGCGCCATCATTTGTTAAAGCGAACGCAATCGAATGCAGTCAATGGTTCACTGGATAGTGATGTGACAAGTACTGAGTAATGGTTGGCGAGATTTGAAACAGTTGTTTTGACAAATGGACTGGCTGGTCAGTCGTTTGTTTTATCAATTGTTTGTTACTTTGTTCAAATATTTGTTAATAAATTTGATATAGAATCCACCCTGCATAATATTTAATATTAATTATTTTATAACAGTAAAAAGTTAAGTAAAAAGTAAAAAGTTAACACCAACAATTAAGTCCTTAACAAAATATCTCCAGTTGGTGATTATCGTAATATATATTGATTTAAATCGCTATACAGCTAGTCAAATCCAAACGACCGAGTAATTATACAAGCTAATGGCAAGGTAATTTTTATACAAATAAATTACAAATTATAACATAATGAGTGGAAGAATAATAAAATTAGGAATACTGCAGATTTAATGTGTAAAAGGGCACATCTCTGTCCGCGCGATCGTAAAACTCGGTTATTAGTGGATTACCGCCGTAACTCGCTATCGTGGCTGTAAAACGAGTAATCGATGGCTCCTCGTGTTTATTGTCTGTGGATGGACGGCGATGACGTCACGGGGTTTCAAGAATCTTTGTCGTTGCGAGTTTTAAATGGGAATGTTCTCGGTGTAACTTGTCTATAACATTGATTTAAATTTATCAATTACCTCATTACGAGTATATGCAACTATAACGATTTATTAATTTTTTTGTGAAATAAGCTAATAAATATACGTATCATTAAACTATTTTATTACTTCGTAACCACGTTTACTGCAACCGCTGTAGTCTCAATTATTAATTGTAATTTTTGACTGGCACCTGTCAATTCCGCAGTGCTCAACCCTTCCATAATCCTCCCCAAGACGCGGTCGCTCTCCTTAGCTCCCTCGGAATAAATTAGCTCTCTCCCGGCCACGTCGGGATATAAAATTTTGAATATGAATGGAAAATTTTGCATTCGTAATAAACCGCTTTTACTCTGTAACGCTGCAGATGCGTACTCGAGCAGTGGATAAAAATGGATTCCGCGCTTGTCGTTCCTCAGGTGGCTCGCCATAAATATTTATTAATTATTTTTTCAATAATCTCTCCTCTCTTGTATCCTCCGAGGACGGAGGGATATCTCCACCGTTAATTGCTTTTTGTTTCATTTGAATAAGTATTGTTTTTGACTGCTCGAGCGTCACGCTCAGTTTTATGAAATCCGAACAATGAATAATTTTATTTAAACACACTTGAATAAAATCGAGGGTATTTCTTTACTATTATTATATATTACATTACATTATATATTTTATATTTCTTCTTTATTCAACCTGAATAAACATTTGAATGTATATTTGTTGACAATCAAGCAAGTCATTTTAACAGAAATAATGAAATTTCAGGCTTTTTATTTTAACAATATGATAACTGTATATTATACGATTTAATAGTGAAAATATGAGAAAATAAGGTACAATTTCTAAAAAGTACAAATACTACTGTAAAATCTTGTTACACTGTATCAAATTACAACATGGTAGTACAAAAACTGTTACGGTATATCCCTAACGGAAATAATACCTAATTGATTTTGTAATTGGAAGGCAATTTGAAAAAAGAACATTTGAATTCAAAGAACGTTTGCGACACGTAACGATGCGCCCACTGCGCCCACCAGATTATACTGTTTCATAGAAAATCCCAGATTGAAAAACTTCACCCTTATCGCTTGCACTTAAGACACAAATTGGATAAATAGAAGAAAAAATTAATTTGTCTTCTTCTGAACACTTACATTCAGCCACCTCGGTTTTATTTCCGTAGTCTTGTATAATTTTATTGAAACAATCTCGATCGAAGTCACAGATGATCGTCATATTTTTAAATATTATGTATTCAAAATGTTTTTAATTTAAATTTTGAATCTCAAATGTAACCTAAGTACATTCAAACTACGACAATATTTGATCGCGACGGTTTAAATTTAATTTTATTGTATTTGTTAAAAAACGTTATATTGTATTATATTTGTATGTGGATGTGTAATATCTGTCTAAATCAGATAGTAACCATTTTGATTTAGGGCTGTTTCACACTTTGACAGGAGGATATAAATATCGAGTATTACAATGTATTTACCAGTAGGGATATTCGGCATACAATTTAACCGTGGGCAGTGGTTGAGCGATTGAACCAATTTGTCCGCGTAACGTGTGGTCACCCTCGGCATATTAATTTTTTATTTGATCAAGATAGTTACTGCCGGCAAATAGTTTGATAATAAAGCCAATTTTTTGATAATACTACACTTCGTGGTACATTTTGAGCGGTCCTTTTTATCGACGAAGGAAAATTATACAGTCAGGTGTGTCATTTGCTAGGCAATTTGAGAGTCGTTTGATGACAATTTATCTTAATTTCTAGTTAAGTCGTTCTGTCTATTGATCTGATTGACGGTATTTTTAATGGTCTTTATTTAATTTGCTATACAACAGCACGGTTGAAATTTCTTCGTAATGTTATTTTTCGGCGATTGTTTTGTACGTATGTATTGGTTAAATACTTTTCGATTGTCGCTTAAGATTGCCGTGACAGGTTAACATAGCTCAGCTTCATGAACTGGAATGTCTTGGTCCCTTTAAATTTGATGCTTTCTGACCTTTCATTACAGTTTTTATGTCCTGAAAAACGAAAATCTCCTTGGAAAATGCGCAACGATAATTGAAGCGTGAGCTATGAAAATAGTAAGATGATAATGATGTTAAGGCGCAGATAGGTACAGATGGAATATGCAATATATTTTTTAAATATTGGTACGTACAATCTCAATAAGAGGGGTTGAAAACGTGTGTTTGATCGCATATTTACACACTATTTCATTATCATGTCAGTCCGCATGCGTCCATTTAGCCGCGAGCTACATTTCTAATCCCTGTTTATATTTGAAGACTGGTTTTAGTTTTGTTGGGTTAGTATGTATATTTAGGGTTCTCATTTATTTTCATAATTTTTGGAATTCGTTATAGCATCGCATCCGTGGTTGGTAGTTGAGTAATTTTGTAAGTAAGTAAGTAGTGGAATGGCATGATATGGATTCAAAAGCGAATCTTAGATATTGAGCTATAGATTTAAATTTTTAAGAAATTTAACTATTACCGGAAATGATGTTTTGCTATTTATCGCTACTCTGAATGCAAACAATTTTTGTGACGGTGATTATTTAGACACAGACATAAAAGACATTATATATATTATCGTTTCTTTTGTTAAATGTAGACTACAATAAACTGAAGACGGGAAATTCATGAAATCAAACACAACTCTAACTTATTAATATTTACTTGAACAATCTTTTTCGTAACACGAATATAGCAAAGCAAAGCTTAACAGAACAATATATCTCTATTGGCTGATCGTTAACAGTTGTCGGCTGGTAATTCTACATTTACCCACCCCTGTGTTTATTCCGTTTTCAACATGACATTAGTTAGAGGCGCCATTAGCCCTACAAATGACACTAAAATGAAATCTATTCATTTCCTTCGAGGCGAGTCAATCGTTGTAGATATTGTACAATTTCACGCGATCCGAACATTATCATGACACTCGGTTGTGATCCGATTCTGTTTTCGGGACTATTCGTATACTGTCGTCGCTTTCGTTCTCATATGACGGTTTTGTGTCAAATAATTAAGTGTGTGTGTGTAGAGGTATATCTAATATATAAAATTCTCGTGTCACAGTTTTCGTTGCCATACTCCTCCGAAACGGCTTGACCGATTCTC